>ONZP01000120.1:0-21711 GCA_900312805.1 Fusarium torulosum
TCAGGCGCCCGGACCTTTTGTCCATGTCAGGCAGTGGAGGTTATCTCCTTCGACGTGTGTTTTGTTATTATTTATCCGTACAGTCCTTGCTTTTGAGACTGTCGCAACGTAAATAAATAAATAAATCATGATACTTGAGAGTTTCATTTGCTTCAAGGGGCAGTATGCGAATATATATAAATCTGCTGGCTCTTCTGCGACTTGACGACTCTTGGGCAGTTTTAGTGATGGTCAGATACACCAATGGGTTTCTTTCGTTCTTCACCGAGATTGTGCATTGTCCTGACAGAAACCAGCTAATGAACACGATAACTGGGCGACATAAAAGACTTGGCTAGCGCAACGCACTCCGCCCTTGTACCATGTTCACTTGTCTCGTCGCATCTAAAGTGCGTCACTCCATCACCCCCGTCACGAACTAATGTGCCCATTTCCCGCCCCCTGTTTGACTGAATGTTGAATGCTATGGAGTACTCCTCAATCGTTGTCCTTGTTGCAGTCACTGGCAGCTCGTGTATGGCTGATCGTACTATCTGGGTTACGTAGCTTGGGTGCTCTAGTCTACAAACCATCACCCACCATTCGTCTGATACTCGACTTCTCATGATGAAACGAAGGCCAGCATTCAGACGGGGTTTCGAGCAAAAGTGTTGGCAAGATTGTGCCAACGTTCACCAATGAGAAGGACCAATTTACACCCCAGACACGACCATACGGATACGTACCGAAAATGCACTTGGGTGTAAGTCGGCCGTCAGACTCACTGCTCAATCCCGTTACTCTTGAGTCTTAACTTAACCCTCGGCGCCACGAAGATCGGTTGATCTAGGTAGCTATGGCCCAGGGATATTACGTTGGCATTTTGGGCATCTTTGTTTTGCCAATGCTGATCCTGTCTTCTGTTCCTGGTTTCCAACCACCTTTTGTTTATGAGAGACGGGAAAAGGTTTGGCCACCTGGCAACTGCGGAAGCCCTATCTTCGACTGTCAATGCTAGTGTTGTCCCTTACCGCCAGATTTGCGTTTGATCATCTGCCTTACCCTGCCTCTTCTAAGAAGTACACTTCGGGTTCCTCTTATCAAGAGACCTGAGGTATTTGAGGAGACTTGCAGAGGCTTGGTCAGACTTGCAAAGTTCTAGGCCTTGTTAGTCTCCCTGCAGCCACATCGCTGACAAGCTAACGTTGGCTGGCCTGCTTTTTATTCTTTCTTCCTAGGAGCTGATGAGTGTCGAGCCACGCGTGCGCCTAGTGACAAGCATAAAAATATCGTGTTAACCTTCGAGTATTCTTGCAATTATTACCAGAAACCTCCAGTTACTGTAATCTGTACTGGACTTATATGTCAGTGCCGATGCTCCGTCAGATACAGGGCCTTGCTGCCGTTTATTCCGTGTAATAATCGATGGATTGTGGTCTTTGATGCTAATCTTGCGTGCATTCCCTAGTGGCTCGGCACGATCTTCCGAGTACATGTGTTTTCCCTCGTATTCAAGACAAGCATGTTTGTCATGGTGAAATAACTATGGTAATATCCATAGTTGACAACGTGTCCCTGGCCTCTGATATGTTGAGTATTTTGATTGTGCTTGTTTCTCTCCCCTTCCTATGGCTTTGCTGGTGAATACTTTGTGCCTTTTATGTTCATGGTTATGTCCATGAAAGCTATCAGTTGATTTCATGCTTTGACTTGTCAACTGTACAATACTAGCTCGTGCTTAGATTTCTTCCAGCTAGCCAGTGTGATGTTGTATTGGTCAGGTTACTATTCGGCTATTGTTCGTTTGTCTACATGAGGATCCATGCTTATACATCAGTTGGTGATGGCGTTGATGGATCACAACGGTCACAGCGTCTACGATTGTTAAAGGTTGAACTGAGGAAACAAATAAATGGCTCTAGGGTAACCGAGTTGGTTCATCTGACGCTGATGATAGTGTCCACTCACTGCTATTCGACCGGAACAAGTGGGGGTGGAGAGCTTAGATAACAGTTAGTGATGGTTTAGCGGTCCCTGCATGACGATCGACAACTCCCAACACTTATTGGTTGATAGCTCCTGAGCAAACAACTCCAACTCCAACTGTAAAGAAAGGTATTTGCCAGTCCGCGACAGCCTTTATACCTAGCATCTTATTGTCGACTGTGACCGCATATTCCGCGACAATCACAGCTTAATATTCACACACAACCATTGTAGCAAAACCAAAGCCACCGCAAACACTCGATGCCCTCCGACTGTCGCTGACCCCTCCAATTCCTCCCTTTTCCACCTTCAGAATCGCCATATGCCCACGTCTTTACCATGGATCGTCTGCCACGCGAACTCATCGACGCGATACTCCAGCAATGTATAATATATGGCCCCAAGAATGCGGTTCTCGACCTTCGGCTTGTATGTCGTGTTTTTGACCAGATCCTCAAGCCATTCGTATGTCGCACTCTGGACCTAGAATTTTCGCGCCTGAGTAAAACGAGCGGCGAGACACCTCCCCAAATGGATGCGCTACAAACTATCGGATATCACTGCAAGAGTCTCTATATCGACCTGATGGTTCTGCGGGATGACAGTGAGTAAAGAAGCGGCGTTGCTCGAGGTCTGGTAACTGATAAGAATAAATTCGCAGTGGAAGTTGAGTTTCTCGATACCGTTTTCGCACGAGTTCCATCCATGACAGACTTTTGTCAAACGCTACACAAAAAGTACTGCATGAATGAGACATCCTTTACTGAGACAGATTACTATCGGACCGTCGAGGAAATGCTGTTCTACTGCCGCGATGTTGACCGTCTTCGACTCAACCTCCCCTTCCAGCTTGTCGGCCGTCACTGTACCGCCGCCACCATGATCCTGGCCAACACGCTGAAGGCGTTTGCGCGGCGGCCCGAAGAGGACTCAGCAAAGCTCAATACTCTCGTGATAGAGAACGTAACCGACGTAGCGATACGTCACCTGTGGATGAACCCGATCGATGTGATGAATATCATGAAAGTCTTAGAGGTGCTGAAACACCTCGTTTTGACATTACGACGACACGAAAACGAACCCATTACTGTAGGCTTATTTGGATCTTGCCTATGGAACCTTGTTGAGAACGCGGGGGATTTGAAGAGCCTCTGCTTGATTGGCATGGACCACGATGATCGTCCCCCTCGAGGTCTGAAGCAGACAAAATTCTGGCAGATGCCGGCTGACGAGTGGCGCGCCAAATCATTACCTGCACCCAATGTCATACACTCCAACCTGACATGTTTGGAGCTCAAGCGAATTGAGTTGTGCCCTGAGGTGTTTGTCCGTACTGCGGAGAACTTTGGGCCCACGCTGCAAGAGCTTTACCTGAACGAAGTCTACCTCAAGGTTGAGCAGTCTCGAGACTGGAATGAGGATTCTAAGAAGATCCTCTGGGTCGGACTGCCCAACCAGCGCCCGGGGGAGGATTGTCATTGGATTGCTATGGCGCTGAGATGCGCTACACCTCACATGAGAATTTGTCGAGCATCCTTTTTGGCGTACGATCACTATATGCTCGAAGATATGCCCAGTCAACCAGAATTTGATCTGGCAGACCCTTGCGGTCTTGGCCGAAGCATTTCTCAGCGTTTCGTTGAAGTCGTTATGGGTATCCGCCAACCTACAGCGCTCACCAAAGATGTTGTCGAGTATTTACCTGCAGATACCCACTTCGACAGTCTCGTGAACAACCTGCGTCCACGGAACCGTGCTCTGGGGGTGGTAGAATACGACACCAACGCATACCAGACAGCTATCAACAACTCGACGTCGGAATGGCAGCGTAGCATTGACGGCGTTTTTCCTAATTGCAATTCTAATACTCTCGACGAGCTACACTACATCGCCGAGACAGCTTGCCAGGGCATGAATGAGATACACCGGAGACGCAACGAGTGGACAGCTGAGAATAGTATGGCGACGGAATACTCAGAGAATCTGTTTAGTATCCCAGCCTCTGACGACGAACACGCTTGATGACGACTCAGGGCTACTTTACTTCCTTGACACAACGAAATATCACGAGCGATTAATTATAGACAAATTCGAGAAATCGAATAATATTTTCTAGGTAGCTTGCCATTATCAAGCTTTCAATACCAAAGAGATGCGATTTGCACCATTTTTTGACCCAAGCCGCTGTATAAATGCCCACCCAGGGGGGGCTTCGAATGAACCACACCCTCTCTTTTTGTTTTGCTTTCAAACATCTTCAAACAAAAGAAAACAATTATCATAACATGTCATAATGGGTAATATTCTAAAACATGGAAAATCAAGGTCGAGATATCAAGGATATGCATCTAGTGTCCGTTGGAACCGTTGGTGCCGTTGGTGCCGTTGGTGCCGTTGGTGCCGTTGGTGCCGTTAGCCTTGGTGGGGGAGGTGGCACTCTTGAGGGCCTGGAGGACATCGTTGGTGAGATCCTGAGCATCCTCAACACCGCAGCTGATGCGAACAAGGTCGTCGAAGATACCAACAGCCTCACGCTGATCCCGAGGAATACCGGCGTGAGTCATGCTGCTGGGAACCTCGACCAAACTCTCAACTCCACCGAGACTCTCGGCGAGAGTGAAGATCTTGGTCACTTGGCAGAAGCGCTCAGCAGCGGCGTGGCCGCCCTGGATGCGGAAAGAGAGCATACCGCCACCGAGGCCGTTGCGGTGCTGCTTCTTAGCGATGTGTCGGTGAGGGTGGGAGTCAAGGCCGGGGTAGTTGACAGCAATGACCAGAGGAGAGGCCTCGAGAGCTCGAGCCACGGCATCGGCGTTGCGGCTGGCCTCACGAGCTCGCAGATGCAGAGTCTTGAGACCACGGTGAGCAAGCCAA
Organism: Fusarium torulosum; assembly: GCA_900312805.1. NCBI lineage: Eukaryota > Fungi > Ascomycota > Sordariomycetes > Hypocreales > Nectriaceae > Fusarium > Fusarium torulosum. Next base: position 4,840 of record ONZP01000120.1, read on the forward strand.
GAGTCAAAGGCAGAAGGAACAGCGCCAATGGCGTTCTGGAGGAAGCTGAGACGGGCCTTGAGCTCGTCGCTGTTGAAAGCAGCAACACCCATGACTACATCACTGTGACCGTTGATGTACTTGGTAACACTGTGAACGACGATATCGGCGCCGAAGTCGAGGGGGTTCTGGACGTAGGGAGAGAGGAAAGTGTTGTCAACAACGACGAGAACACCATGCTTGTGGGCCTCAGAAACGACAGCTCGGATATCGACGAGGCGTAGTGTAGGGTTGCTGGGACTCTCGATCCAGATCAGGCGGGTCTCGCTGGTAATGTGCTCGGCGATATCGACCTCGATCTCTGGTGTGAATGTGACCTTGACGCCGTGGGCCTTTGCGACCTGGGTGAAGTAACGGTGAGTACCGCCGTAGACGTCGGAAACAGAGATAACATGGCTGCCGGCAGCAAGACTCTGGAGGATGGTGGCGGTGGTGGCGGAACCGGAGGAAAAGGCGAGAGCGTACTTGGCGTGCTCAAGAGCAGCGACGGCGGTCTCGAAGTTGGTACGGTTAGGGTTGGAAGATCGCGAATACTCGTACTCGCCAATTGGCTTGCCAACAGCGGACTGAGCAAAGGTGGTGGACAAGGAGATAGACTCGATCACGGCGCCGGTGGCGGGGTCATGTGGGGAGCCGGCGTGGACGGCGAGGGTACCGAAACTGTGGACGGGGGTCGGAGGACGAGGTGGGGTTGACACGGGGTCGGCGTTGAGGGGAGCAGCAGACATTGTTACTGAGGATTAAGGGGGGTTGATAAGGAGGAGGAGGGTATATTCGATTGAGAGACGATCCGAAGATGTAGAGAGGTTAAAGAGAGAGGAAGGGAGGAAGAAGGTTGGAATGGATGTGGTCAAAGAGCTGTTGATATAAATATAAAGATGGTGCTCTAGTGACAAGCAAGTGGAGGTCGAGGCGGGGCTAGAAAAAAAAGAGGGAAAAAATCCTTCTATTTTCTTGTGCTGCCCTGGTCTGTTGTGTAATGCAGTCGGTATGAAGATGGAGAATTGGGACTCAGAGAGAGAGGGACCCTTTATATATCGAAGCTAAAGCGGTTGTTATGCTATCTTGCGCTGCGCCAAGTCACGGAGCTTCTCCCTCTAAGAGTGAGCCTCGGTTTGACGCGATCAAGGGCTGAGATGATGCACAAAGGGTGGAGGGAGTATGATTTTAGTCTCGTTTTCCGCTTAGACCTGAAGTAGACGTGTCGTTGATTAAGCAAAAAAAAAAAAGAGAGGTGGTTTCTGAAACCTTGACGATCACGTCACAGCAGCCTTGACAGCAAGGGATGAAGACTTTAGAGTCAGAGGCAATCGAGGACGCAACCTCTCGGTAAATTGACTCAACAGATTAATAATAGTCTAGAGAGAGAAGTTAAACGTAAAAAGAACTGATTGGTGTCGACTCGTGGAGTGAAGAAAAAAAAAAATACTACTCCAGCTGGGTTTCGCGTGGTCGGTTATCGGCTCTCGGTGTACAGAGTACAATGAATCTTGTAAGTTAGGTATCGTCGGATTTGAATACGGATCTGGGGTGAGCTGATGAAGACAGTGGACTCAATGGAAGGGTCCAGGGAAGGAAAAAATGGGCTTCTTATTTATACAATTTACTTCTAGCGCTTTTCTCAACAGAATTAATTGGGATTGAGTTATTCCATGGTTTGGTCCATTCCATTCATTTGTAAGTCGAAGGCAATAGACAAGCCCCAAAATAGAAGAATACAGATAGGATTACACAAGATAGGTAGAGAGCGAGTACCCTTGTCTACTTTACCCCTCAGCGAACTTGACGCCAAAGGTGGTGAACATCTGATGTACTTGATCAATTGTACTCCGTACCTGGGGGCGACCGCCCGGATGGCACCGTTTTCGGGCCTTGTACCTTTCGTCATCTGTCAGAAAAAGAAGACGGCCGAAATACACAGCAAAAGATGCTTACTACATTGCATGTTCATGTTTTACAGTACAGCAAGTAGAGAGAGTAAAATGCTCGGTGCGCCGTTGCGGTGTGTCCGAACTGACTCAACTAAAGCGTGGCCTCCATGACAAATATGATTGCTTACAGAAGCATTTTGTGCTACTTTAGTACCTACTCTACCAGGACTGGTCGTTTCTATCTCTGCATACAGGATATTTTCTGCGCCGCTGCAGCAGTAAACAAAGGTCCCTCTTCCTATGTCCGAGCCTAGTATGGCTTGCAGAGGCCAATGCCTCCAACAATGTCTTCTCTTGCGCAATTCGCGCGAAATACATATACACCATGCGCCGTTCGATCTCTTCCATTGTACTCGGGTTTGCGACGGGCAGATGCGGTGCTCTTCGGCGATATAAGTGGAGGGGGCGTGTCTTTATGTCTCATGGCCTTACGACTTGCAACAATCAATTAGAAAGGGAACGGGGAGAAATCCTCAAGTGTATTAGTCAGTCAAGTCAGCCAACAATTATTCTGGTCGGTGAGGCTCTGTCGCATCATGTGCCCGATGTCGTGATAGAAAAAGAGAGGAGCTCTAGCAAGGCCCGTTAGCGGTGTCCACTGTATTGTAGATAGTATATTGCATTGTCTATTTCTGTTGATTTATATCCAAAGCCGTTATGGCCGCATTCACTTCGACTGATACAGTGTAACAGTAACCAACACGTCGGCTTTGGAATCAGAAGAATTAATGCTTGTAGAGCTGGAATTCCTCAAATAGCATCCACAACCGACGTCCCGTGCAAGGATGGACTTCGTGGTGTGAACAACCTCGGAGCATGGCTGATGGCAACCAGAAGGGCATTTGTGATTGCCCAGTTTCCCCCGCAAAATCTCACGCACCTGGAGAGAGCTGCCAAAAAAGATAAGCGGTTCCTTGCAGGTCGGGATGATGTCGTGATTGTTCGTGTCGTCATGTCCGCCCGGAAAAGGTATGTCAGCAGCTCTGATGTTGGTTGGTCGTGGTGTACAAAATCAGTATTCTAACTTTGATACAATAACTCTGTGGCCTTTTTGCGTTCACAAAATCCTTGGGTCATATTGTGCGGATGTAAACTTTATGCTGTTGAGCCAAATGACAAGTTTATCTGGGTTGGCCCATAAACACCATATGAATGCATTGAGTACAGACGTGAATATGGTGTTGATTTCATAATATTGATACCTTATCCTCGCGCTTTCTGCCTTAGCCGAGCAGTCGCTCATTCGCCTACGGCAGTCATGGAAAAAACATGGCATTTCGCCCCCAGATGATCTACCTAGGAAGGAAGGTATTTAATCTACATCATATCTTATCTTAGTTCGGCAGACTACTATAGATATCTCAGGTTAGATAAGAGTACTGGAAGCTACCATGAGTCCACGACTCTTCAGATAACAGACATTCTTCCACACTTACAGCCCTCAATCAATTGTTGATCGCTTACACGACCCTCTTGTATACGGCGTATTTACCAATATTACGCATTTTAAAAGACTTTCTGGAATAACCACAGTCCCGACGGCTCAACGTTTTCTCAGTCTGACATGGTGTCGTAGTCTCATTGGACGCCATCGTCTTGTTTTCCCAAAAGACGGTAGATCTCATGATACGATCGGATCACCCAATATCCGACAGAGCCCCCCCAAAAGTAGAATACCATATCACCAGGAATGGGCGAAATTTACGTCTACTCTAGAGATCTAGCCGTCATGATGGGTCATTTACATTTAATTGACACAGCCTCAGTGCGAACAACTGGTATCGGCCGCGGCGTATACAGCTGAGTCTGAATTGGAGTAGCTTTGTAGCTGTCATGCTGTTGAATACGCCATAAAGGTACATCCACCAACCTAAGATACCTCCTAGGGGTCCATGCGTAATCTTTTTGTGTGTGGCCGCGCGAGTGTGTCTTGAGATGTGTGTCTCTCTCTATTCCAGGGTACGGTACGGATACACTGCCCTCTTTTGTCTCTGTCTTTCGAGCCCATTGTCCCATTGTCCCATTGAACACAACAGCCAAAGAAGAATAACTTCTTCTACCCGGGCCGGTCTCGTCCATTTAATGCTATCCTCAGTCCACCTGTCTACGTGGTCCCTTTGGTCCCCTAGGCGAAGGACACAATCGAACAAAGCGTCAATCTCGGGCTCCACTCACGTTGAAGTTCCGGCGCCGAAACTAATGACACCGACCGACTTTGCCTTGCCTTGCCCGGCCCGCGTTGAGACAGGCACAACAACAGCGGACAGCAAGCACACGACAGGGCGGCGGGTGGGGAGCGGGCACTTGCACACAATCCCTGTTTGATGCTGTGGCAGTGCAGCCTTCCATTATTCCACACGTTCGATTCGCTAAAAACCCATACAAGCGAGAGCTGGAGGCTTCAACAGGCCTGGGGGCCCCTGGAGCTTTACTGTCCTTAGCACTCTATCCACTGGCCGGACTGACTAGAACTGCCCTGGGCTGTTTAGGTTGCCTAGGCTGTCCTGCCGACGGGACCGCCCCTCCACCTCATGCTCTGCCTGCATCTCTCCTGCCCTCATTTGCATCTCATCACATCACAATAGCATCCGATTCCTCCTCACCGCACTTGCTTGGAAGCGAAGCAACCACCTCACCAGGCTCACCTCTTGCCCGGATTCCAACCTTAAACTCTGGCAGAAATACCGTGCTCAACCACGATTCTCGCCTCTCTCCAATCTTCAACACGCGTCATGGAATTCCCATCTTCATAATTCTCTTAACTCCCCACAATTGCTTCTCCTTTAACTCAAAGCCAACCGTACTGAGGCCCCTTTGCCTCTGCGGCCATGCTGCGATCTTGCTCACGATCCAGGGTCCTCTCCATATATTTCCCGGGAGCTTGTTGACAGCCGACACGTGAAAAACAAAAACTTATTTCTCTTCTTCTTCTCTTCTGTTTCGTATTCGACTCATCATGCCTCCTCGCCGCTCTCACAAAAAGTCTCGTGCAGGCTGTCGGAGGTGCAAGAATAGGAAGATAAAAGTAGGTTTTGCCGGTCCTCTGCTTATGCCTCAACGCATCGCATCATGTCGCGCGCCTGTCGTCTAGCCACTTCGTTCTTCGCAAATGCCGTGGCTCGCCCCAGACTGTTTTGTCGACGCCTCAACTGACTTGGTATTCTCCTTTGCTTGTAGTGTGACGAAGTCCATCCACGATGCGGCAACTGTGCCAAACATGGCGTCCCGTGCGATTTCAGCAACCCTGATGTTCTCGAAGAACTTGCCGTCACAACAAATACCAGCACCGAAAGCATTGGCGCACCTACTCCCTCACCAGCACCGACAGTCAACTTCAATTCCGGTCCAAGGACTCCGTTAACACGCCCACGTGCTCCTTCAAGTCCAGCAAGACCGCCAAGACCAAATCCCTCTCCTCCGACTTCCGTGTACTCTCAACCTTCGATTACTTCATCCACTCACACTATAGACCACGGCGCAGACCATGGTGAACGGATGCTCGAGTTGCGCTTGATGCATCATTACACCAACGTCACGTCAAAGACTCTTTTAACCAACTCACCGGCCGCCGAGGATATTTGGCAGCGCGCGGTCCCGCAGATGGCCTTCTCTGGCAATGGCAAGACATATCTCGCCGACGCCATATTGTCTGTCGCAGCGCTCCATTTGCGCTCCATGTCCCCGAATGATAAGGCATTGGTGCGCGCATCACACGCTTACTCAGCTTCTTCTCTCTCTGCATTTGGTGCATCGCTAGGCTCAGGTATTACACCTGACAATGCAGAAGCTCTCTTTCTTACTGCGACGTTGATTGCTTTTCAAGCAAGCGCCTCTCGTATCTTCGTCAAAGATGACGGGGATGCTGCGCCTGGCGACTCGACAGGTCGATATGTCCCTCCGCTTTCTTGGTTCCATGCCTTCCAAGGCGTCAAGACCGTGGTCGCGAACTCGTGGCAGTGGATTCATCATAGCGACATCGTTAAAGTTGTTATTGATTCTCAACCCGGCTTCCAGCTGAATCTTAACCCACGCTCGCCTGACTCATTTTTTGGCCATATGCTTGAAGGGCTAAGAGATGAGTTAATGAATGAAGACCCTCGCTTGGTTCCTTCAACTACTCAGGCATACTCACATGCTGTCAGCGTACTCAACTGGGCGCACAAGAACTATCACGCTGCTGCCGCGCTCACGTTTCCTGCCACCGTCTCCAAGCGGTATGTTGATCTTGTTGATGCGAGACGTCCCCGTGCTCTTGCCATTCTCGCTTGTTTCTTTGCTCTGTTGAAGCGAATGGACAATGTCTGGTGGCTGCAAGATGTTGCTCGCCGAGAGGTTATGGGCTTGGTCAGCTTATTCGAGCCTGGGTCCAAGTGGTGGCGACACCTCGAGTGGCCAATAAGGATTGCTCTGTTAGACGGCAGTTCTATACCGCAAGATATCTGGGGCACTGAGCTTGAAGAGCAAGCGCCAGAGCAGCAGAACACTGTTGGCTCCATGACTCAGCATATCGAGATATTTGCCGAAATGCTGCACCAGCACACACAGCCTCCCATTCCTATTGCTGACGAGGATCTCATCGTCCCCGACTCGCCTGATTAAGGAGCTTCAACAACCCAACTTTGACGATAGGACCCCGGGCTTAGAGCTGGTCTCGAGGCCCCCTCATAACCTCGTTGGTCAATAGCTTCAACATGCCGTCAGCCAGCATGGAGATATATCCATTTTAGACTCGACGAAGGAATATAGCCGACCTTGCTTTTCTAGTCGATGGCTTATGGCCATTCCGTTTTTATATAGACTACCCTTGATCCATATCAAGTTGTACTGGGCACAATGTTCTTGGTTAGAACCCATGTAACAAGCCAAGCGACATATCCCAACCTTGGCTGCTTAATTGGCGCAAAGAAATACTAGTCAAACACGAGCTGATGCTGGGCGTTCTTGATCAGGCACTGGCGAGACTTGGTTATTGTACTCCATGTCTCTTTCCACGCTGTCGATGACCGATCATGATTCTTATGAGTTGATATGCTGAACTAGGCACAGGCAAGGGAAACAGAACAATTAGACAGAGCAAGCTCAGGCATTTCCTACTCCAGCTTATTGGAGTATTTATTAGGCTATTTTGGGTAATTATAAGCGGCCAATCTGCTGTTGGAAGATAGGACTTCCACTTTGGCGTTAATCAGTACATAATCTTTTTCTTTAGCAATAGACAATGCGGTTCGGGGGCCTAAACGAACTCATCTCTAGGCCCTGGGACAGCAGTGAACCAGAATATCTATATTCCTGGATCCAAAACGTGCCAAGTCTCATCTACCTTGTTGTAACTGGACCAGTCTGCCCGATTTGTGTAGTAGAAACAACAGTCACATTGAGACTTAGCATCCAACAGTTTCAATATTCACCGGTATGACCTAGGTGCAAGACAGTGCCTGCAATGTTTAGGGAATCAACCCAGTAAATCAATTATTGACATGGCCTCCCTAAAAGACCTTTTCCAAGACGCCCAACTCCGAGCCTGCAATGCTATCTCTTCTATTGCTTTATCCTCTTGGTCTCCTCCTTCTCTTCAATAACATCGACCGTCTCGTCGGCATCCTTTCGACTGCGCTTCAGGCCCTTCATCTTGCGGAGTTGCAACTCGCTAAGATCCTGCCTGCCCAGATGCACGCGACCAATCTTGTCACCCATTGAATCGGTCGTGATGTTCTTCTTAGGACGCTCCTCAAGACCACGAGGCTTCTTCATGGCCTCCTTGAGCATCGACTCATCGGGTTCTCTCACGCGGCCAACACGGAAGTCCATGCGAGGACCAATCTCTTCAACCTCGACGCGGGGGAGACGCTGGCCGGACTTCTTAGTGCTGATGGTGTAGACTCGCAGGTGAATGGCGGGCTTGACATCGCCATCTCCGGTGCTGTCCTCGGCGCTGATGGAGATGATGTACTGAAGACCCTCAACGTCAATCTTGTCGCTGGGCTCACCCTTGAAGAAATCCATGAGCATGCTCTTGGCAAGAGTGAACTCGTTGCTGACAGGGCTCTCAAAAGCGGTACCAGCAAATAGAAGCATGGGTCGCAGACCAATGGCGAACTTCTTAGTCTTGAACTGGGCAATGGTGCGGAAGCTCTCAGGGTCGAGGTAGAGCTCAAGCATGTCGAGGACCTTGTAACCAAAGGTGCGGACGAAGGTCAGGGTGTGGGGACGCTTCTTCTGGCTGCTGCCAAAGACGAGCAGACTGGCGTCGTTCTTCTCGGAGAAAAACTCGAGCGAGGTGGCATCGTCAAAGGGGTGGATGGGGTTCTTCTTGGTGAACTTCTTGGCAAGAGGCTGGCGCATCTGGTGAAGGTCGTTAAGGGCATCCTGGATGATCTGAGAGCATGTTGTTCCTCGGAGGAAAAGGCATGTCTTGGGGTTCTCGGTGGCCTTGGGCTCGCGCTTCTCGAGCGCTCGCTTTGCACGCGCATTGCGAGGTTTGCTATCAATGTTAGCTTTTCAAAGTGCTACTAGGTGGGAGAAAAAGTGATACATACACTTGTCGGAGCATCTTGAAGTTTGGTGATGATATATGTCTTGTGTAATATTGGTGATAAGACTTCTGTAGAACGAGGTTGGCTGAACGAACAGGCGCAAGAAAAAATATTCTTATCGATAAAGCATGCGCCGTTCACCGATTCACCGAGAAGGTGGTCCCCCTTCACCTGCTTGACCCGGTGAGACCCCTGTCCTTTGGCTTCCAACCACCCCGCAGTCACGTGTGCTGCTGTAACCTTTGCAGTCGGCAAGTGCTACCGATAAAGGCGAAGACTACGGCGGAGCCTCGGTATTTTCCCCGCCAAACGTAGGCGTCTTGTCGGGGTTCGCTAGATCATGGTAGGAGTTCGACCATCTTCCATCTTTCATCTGTAAATTACAAATTACGCCTCTGCATAACCATTATTCTCAAACAATAAATTGAAGTTATCATCATCAATTTAAAGCCTTCATCATCTCTCTTCCTCGTCCGATACTTCCGATTACACAAGAGACTCGGTATACCGCTAATCATCATGTCGTTTATGGGAGGTGCTGAATGCTCAACATCTGGGAACCCCCTCAGCCAGCTCCATAAACATACCCAGAATGACAGAACCCTTCAGCAAGACCGTCTTGTAGGACGAGGACCTGGCGGACAGCTTAATGGATTTCGAAGCCAGAGCGCCAATGCGCCTCAAGATGAGGTATGTCTTTAAACAGGTCCTACCAACATATTACTAATACATGTATATTGACGATGTAGATGATGAATGGTTTCCTTAACCAGGGCCCGAGCCTTCAGCAAGACTTCCCCATGCAGCCGGGTCAAATGGGCCCTCTCAGCCCAGCACAGTCCCATATGCGAGCCAGCTCGGCGTCGCCAACATGGGCGCACGACTTCAACGGCCAGCCAGCGATGGAATCAGCTTTCCAGCCACCATCAGCTGCGCAGGCGCATTTCAATGCTGACGAGTTTGCCCGTTTCCAGCAGCTAAATACACAAGGTTCTTCCGCGAGAGCGAGTCCGATGCAGAGCAACGTCCCTAACCAGATGAACCAACAACGACCTATGATGGGTGGTATGGGTGGTATGATGAACCGACCGATGGGCTACTCCCCCATGTTCCAGCCGATGTACCAGAATCAGCAGCCTATGCAGCAAAATCAACCACAACAGCAGGATGCTAAGGGTAAGGGCCGCCTTGTCGAGCTCGACGATCACAAGTGGGAGGAGCAGTTCGCCTCCATGGAACTTCAAGACGGTGACAAGGCTAAGGAACAAGAAGAAGCAAACGCCGCAGAGCGTGAGCTTAATGAAATGGACAAGGGCTTAACGTCCGAAACTAATGAGTTGGGTGATTTCGAATCTATTTGGAAAGGAATTGAAGCTGAGACGGCCGCTGCTAGACAAGATTTTGACCAATTCGATACCGAGTGGAGCAACAACATGATGCCCGACTTCGAGGGTATGGGCGACTGGGGTCGTCTCGGTGACCCGGCCGTCGAAACCTATCTATTCGAACAAGACAACTTTTTCCGCGACGAGAAGAACGCTTTCGAGGAGGGTGTGCGCATTATGAAGGAAGGCGGTAACCTTTCCTTGGCCGCCCTGGCTTTCGAATCCGCCGTTCAGCAGAACCCTGATCATACCGAGGCGTGGGTTTACCTAGGAACAGCTCAGGCGCAGAACGAAAAGGAGACGGCAGCAATTCGTGCTCTTGAGCAAGCGCTCAAGCAGGACCCTAACAACCTGACGGCTTTGATGGGCCTGGCGGTATCATACACCAACGAAGGCTACGACAGCACGGCATATCGAACCCTTGAACGTTGGCTGTCAGTTAAGTACCCCAATATCCTTGATCCCAAGGACTTGCACCCTCCTGCAGAGATGGGCTTCACAGACCGCCAGCAGCTCCATGACAAAGTGACAAATCTATTCATCAAGGCAGCACAGCTGAGTCCTGATGGTGAGCATATGGACCCTGATGTGCAAGTGGGTCTTGGAGTCCTCTTTTACGGCGCAGAGGATTATGATAAGGCAGTTGATTGCTTCCAGTCAGCCCTCCACTCGTCAGAAGTCGGTAGTTCCAACCAGCAAGAGCAGCTCCATCTTCTATGGAACCGTCTCGGTGCAACCCTCGCCAACAGCGGGCGCTCTGAGGAAGCCATCGCGGCCTACCAAGAGGCCCTCGCTATGGCGCCCAACTTCGTACGAGCCCGTTACAACTTGGGTGTCAGCTGCATCAACATCCATTGCCACCATGAGGCTGCCTGCCACTTCCTAGCCGCCTTGGAGATGCACAAGGCCATTGAAAAGTCCGGCCGGAGCAAAGCTTACGAGATCCTGGGCGACAATGCCGCTGGTGTCGATGAGACGCTTGACCGTATGTCGGCGCAAAACCGCAGCAGTACCCTATACGATACCCTTCGCCGTGTCTTTACGCAGATGGGTCGGCGGGATCTAGCGGAGAAGACCGTTGCGGGCGTAGATCCCGATGTGTTCAGACCAGAGTTTGAGTTCTAGAGCTGCAGGTCTTTCTACTTCTATTTTTGAATGATATAATTCACGCAGGAGCGATCTGCACCGTGGGAGATTAGGATAGTGTTGAGCAATGGCATATTTGCTATGGGTACTTGAATATCATCTGGTTTAGATGTTACATATAAGAGACATGCATGGTCTTGGGAGATATTACGCATTATCGAGGCCCTGTCTCTGAAGCAACAACATCCTATTTTGTACACTTGCTTCTACTTCAATTTCCTACCAATGAAGGTCTAAGGTCAACTCGCCACAGTCATTTACATCCTGGTATACATTGGCATCGGGGATTCATACACCTCAGCATAATCAAACATTGGCCACTACAGCTGCATGCAGGCACAAAAGGAGCGATGTCAGTTTCAGGACGTGTTTAGTGAATCATTGTCCGAACACTTAAAATTTATGTAGTCAACTAGGTGGGAGACAGCCCATCCTGATTGGACAGTGATGTCTTGGTCTCGATCTTGATCTTACAAGAAAGCCAAATAAGAGATACATTCTAACTTTGGGCCATGTTTAGATCAACTGGCGGCGAGGGACCAGACCCTTGAAATCTAACGTTAGGGTCCCGACTGACGTTAGCATGTCTACTCTTGAGGTAACTAGTGACCAACAAGTGTTGGAAAATTAAAACTTTTCCAGATCTTCACTAACAAGGCTGGTTGAGTCGTCAGTGGGTTTGTTGAGCTGAAGTATCCTATGACTCGCATATTGAGGAGATTTGAGTGGCTAGGCCCTCAAATATCATATCAAACCTTACCTGCTTCCAGGATAATACTTTCCAGGAGCTGTCAGTTTTCTCCAGACTTCAGACTCCAGACGAGAACTTGAAAAAACGTGACAAATTTGTCCCAAACGCACACGCATATTGAGTCAGTGTTTTGAGGGATTTGCGTGTTAGACGTGGTGATCTATCCCACGGTCAGGCTGGTCAGCACAGCAGTGACATTTCGCTGCATCATTTCCTCCCTGCTTCCAGTAAACCTTCATCTCCACGCGTCTTGGCCTCATTGCCACAAGCCGAGCTGCCGAGGCAGTATGAAATTGAGTACCTTTCCATCAGAGCTATCTCCCGAGTGCCTTCGGGATATTGGTAACGAACCTAACGTAAATCAGCTATAGGCCGGTTTTTTTTTAGCTAGCCACGCTAGCCCAAGCGCACTGTCATAAAAGCTTATGCATGTCTCGCCAGAAAGAGACTCAGCCCATGCAGATGCTATGGAAGCTGCTGTAAATAGAGCGGCAGCGTGAGGTCATGTATCGACCACCACTCTCCGAGGTGGAGAAGATAGTGTCGGAAGATGCAAGGGAAAGGTAACTTAGAATGATAAGAGGAGCAGTAGCTGGATGCTGGGATGTTGGCAAAAGCAAAGAGAGTGAGACAAGGAGTTGGTGACAGTCTCGTCTCAGGCACTCGACCTACTTGATTGGACCAAGCAAGGGGCCTATGTGATGGCTGGTGAGTAATGCAGCACCAGTTCGTGTTCGAAAGCAGATTGTTGTGGTGTTGGGTGCTTTTTAGCGACCTGTCAAAACACTCATGCTCCATACCATATCGTGATACTGCCAGACCTTCTGTTAGAGGGTGTCATGGTAATAGTTAGATCCTGCAGAGAGTCTTGATCGGCTGATCCTCCCTACCTTTGTCTTAGCTACTCAACCTCCTCTCCACAACCAAGAAGGTTAAGTGTGGTATGAACTGCGTGGATAGGGCAATGGTGGAGGCAACTCTCGAGACGGAATTGCTTAATATTGGCCTAACAAGCAAAGCTGGGGTTAACGTTCGAACGCCCGGGTGCTGTATCCGTGCTTGTCGAGGCTCTGCAGCCGCCATAAGGTCCCAACCGGCAGAGCAATCATCATTCATGGTACATCATGGCTGGTGCAAACTGCAAAGCATGTTGCACCCGATGTATGCCAGTGGAGACTGGGCGTTGAGCTAGTGGCTTTGGGGCCCGAGTGTTTCGATCCAAGTTCGTGCGTGCTTGATCGAGCCGCAGAAGTGACGATGCTAGTCTGGTGGGTAAACTGGTGTAGTTCGGGGCATGGTTGTGTACTGTGCTGTGTCTCATCACATGCATATCTCAACCACGGCGTAATTGACCCGAAGGAAAGCTTCTGCAAAGTCACTGTGCTTCTTGATAGTTTGAAGGAGATCTCCAACCTGGCATTGTTCCGTCGGTATCATCTTGTAGGCGTGCAACAAGCAGTCAAAGAAGGGCTGCTCGCGGAGGCAAGGTGTTCAACATGGGACACATGTCAAATTCCTTTCATTTCGCCTATACTCAGAATAGAAAGTTGTATGAGCCCGTCAGGTTGCAGCTGACCGCTTATCTATCATGTCTCGGAGCCTTGTTTTGATTAAACTTAGTCAACCGTCAGACAAGATATTGACATAAGACGGTGGTTCGGTGAGCTCTGTAGCAACAGTACACCCCTCGTTCTGCGACATCGCTTTTTGGGAATTCTGCTAGTTGAGAAATGTTATTTTGCCAATTGACGGTCAATTCACCGCTGTCGTGGTTCTGATAGACAGGATAGTGCTGGTTGTTGACTCTCAATGACCTCGTCGGTGAGTGTTGAGAAATAGACCTCATTCTCAATCATAGCTCGATCTAAATCTCACGATGACAGTCAAGACCAACGGGTGATACTTTTCGTGCATACTGTATTATTGTACGGTACGGTACTGCAAGCCATCCATTAGTCCCAACTCCGTTGACCAGCCGTGCTTTCACTCTGGGGGGCTTACTAGCCTTAACCAAACGGTTGGATCCAAGAGACCACACAATATGGTCCTATCGACAACTGTAAGACCAGAAGCGACTAATAAGAGGAGGACGAATGCCGACATGGGTATCGCGTCAACAAAAAGAAAGTTCAGGTCGTTCAAGGCCGACTCCCCGCTGTGGATGAGGATGCAGATGTACAATAGATTCTAGTGCGAAGAGACACCAGTGAAACGATGGTAACTACCCTAAGGTATATAGATCTGTAAAGTCAAGCACGCTCGGCTATCTCGAAAGAGTTTTCTCAGCCTGAGCATATCGAGCCTGTGATTCCCCTGGCGTGTACGGATACTGTCAAGATAATGCACATAATTGTGACCTTGGGGATATGCCGAGTACGGTCGTAGATGAGGTTGCAGTATCACCTTCCAGGATGATCAGACGCAGTGTGTAACTGGAAACAAGCGAATTAGATGACTATACCACGGACGGCTGCCACCAGCTGCCAGCCACCACAATTTCCGTGTCGTCACTTCTCGTGACATGCTAACACATGTTGCTTACCATATACATCTTCCCCAGGCGCGCAGGGAGGAGCTGGTGGTACGGTAGTGCCGCCATCACGATAATGTTGAGTTGGTGGTAACTTTTTGTGATCTGAACAGGGGTTTGTTTAGACTTGGTGAACTTGAAGGGCGACCTTTATCATCAAGCCGGGCATGTCAACAAACGCGCTGAGACACCCACGTGGCAAGAATACTATCATAAGCCAGTTACTTACATAGCAGAAGCTTGAAGGATTTCCCCAGAACCACCATATTGGCAAGCATCGGACATGATATCGTTTAGATGTACCAAATCGAACATGGCATGCTGTACAAAGGGAGTGGCCCGATATTGAGAGTTTCAAACAATACCAGCCGTACCAATGTCGATCATAAATGTCCTAGATGAGACGGAGTACTCGAGCGTGCTAGTCAAGGGCATTGAATAACCAACGTACATAGTGAGATGTCAGATTACACAACTCGGAGAGTCGTGTACGGCTCGGGTAGTTCCCAACTGCAAGGCACCATATGTAGGAGGACCTGAACTGACATCGAGTACATGAAAGTCAATGAACACGGCATGAAACTTATCATGTCTAGCAATGTTTTGGTAGACCTAGAATTATTGGTGATAGAAGTTGAGACTTGGTTTAGAACGTTCCTTGATTGGTACATCATTAGTAGGATGCAAGGCGAAATTGTAAAAAGCAGTAAGAGATCGGCTTGTCCACCTAGAGTTATCTGTAGTATTAAGCACCAAGGAAAGGCTACGTTATAGATATAAAGGGGACTCGCAAGTAGCATCACTAATTCAGCAAGCGACTTGAAGTCTCATGGGATTGTACAGGAACACATATTCAGCTGCATCCTGACAGCCATAAATTCCGTTGGCCTGGTTGGCTCAAACGCCGGAACAGCGATCGGCGTTTCTGGCCTTCTAGAGCCTAGTTGATGAAGGGACGATAATAAGGATCCCCAGGAGAAAACCCCCGAAAGGACAAGCCAGCTACGCATGGGTATTAGTTAGAAAGTCCCGGCCTGGCATAGAAACTTCAAGCCCACTCACCTGTTTCCTCACACCGCACGTGTTCCTCTATGTTTTACCAAGACGTGCCTGGGTTTGATACGCACAAACAAGCACATCTGGGACAGCCACTTGGCAGGAACCCAGAGTTAATAGAATAGTTACTGTCGCATCACCTGGAGAATCCTATTTATGACAGATATGGCTGTTTAACAAGGGAAGCTGAGGCTGAAATTTGTGCTGTTTGTTTGATCGCGTGGTAGATGAAGTGACTCGTAGATTAGATTGTAATTATAAAACAAACAATTTTCGTGATCGTGATTGAACTCGGGAAGATCAGGCTGAAGCGGCAAGGTGCATGAGCTGAAAGATCCGTACAAGGAAGTGGAGTCTAATAAAGGAAGGCAATGGATGTCTGGCTGCGTGAACAATTTATCGTACCTTCCCAGGGTGTAAGAAAACGTGGCCGGTGCTCTCATACAAATTCAGTGTAAAGATCGGCCAAGTATTCTTGCACCCCGAGGCCTTCCTAGTCTTTTAATACAAACACAAGCTGCAAGTGCTATCCATGCCTTCCACTTCATCCCACGTTCAAGGTTGGACCTTCTGAACCTCCTTACCTCGACTTACACTTATTAGGCAGGCGAGGCAGTTGTATCCTTGTAAGATGCCCTAGGTAGGTAGGTACCACCTTAGTAGCTGGAGGCTGGAATAACAACCAGGTAGTAGGTAGGTAGGTAGGCTCCAAGAACTTTCATGCACTACATAATCCCTCTTCTCTCAATCGCACCATGGGATAGGCATCTTGCTTTGTTTTCACTTTTGCTTCACTGTATCATGCTCACAGTAGATACCCAAATACCGTTATCGATTGGTCGGTTAGCTCGTCAAGATCAACGCCCCTAAATCGTACATGTACCGGTCACCAGAGCGGCTAGATCTCCAGTTCTTGGACGCCCCCTAGCCGCACTCCACGCACGTGTCGCCCAACAGCGGATCTCTGCAAACGTTTGCTAGACACAAATAGCAAAGATTGACGAGATTTCGAGCTCGCACAATTCTACCAGACTGTTTCAAGCTGGTAACATTTATGAGGATTCAAGTGTGACAGTGCACTGTGCGTACTGAACGTGCCTTGGGCCTTGAGGCTTGACTTTCCTTCTAGCCCAGAAAGGGTAAGTAACCACGACACAATGAACCATCTCGGCCAGATCTACAGGCTAACGAGGCACGATGCGCACTCTCAGGGACTTTCGACTGCCACATGGCATTACGCAAAACTTGAGGTAGTTCCATATGCCTATCTTGATGGGTGTCACGACCAGATTTTGGAGTTGAAGACGAAATGTCGAAAATACATCACATTCATGTGCTTCTTACAGGGCCAAGGTCCCACTCATGGACCAATCCATCTGTGGCATAGTCGATTTTCACAGATGTCGCTCACGTGGCTACGGAAGATCGCGCATGTGGTACTAGGGTCCTTAGTCGCTCCACTCCCTGTTCATCAAACAACGGGGAGATCAAGCTTTGGGGA
>ONZP01000121.1:0-104700 GCA_900312805.1 Fusarium torulosum
GGCTGGCGCCATCCCCCTTGCGAAACTTGATACACCACTAGGCCACCCACAATCCACCTTGAACGAGTCGCCTCTCTCTCCTTATTCTGATGCCCGGTTTTCTCTTTCAACTTTGCGCCGCCCATCGTCTCTCGTTCGCTCTCTTCGATGATCACCGCCATCTGACACAGGTTCACCATAGAGCGCTCACTGCCAGGGCCGCTGTTGCTGCTGTCGCTGCTGCTAGATTGCGGCGTCGCAGAGCCCCGAGAGCTCCAGCCACTCATTTGCATAAACGCCGACGAGTGCTCGGTCTTCATTCCCTACTCTTCAATAAGTTGCATCCCTACGACTTAATGGACATGGCTTCGCAACAACAAGCTATCCGTCGACGCTACTCAGTTGCCGACCGCCTGCCAGCAGACTTAGTCAATCCCACCACCTCCAACTCAAATTCTGAGACAGCCCCTAATTCGACAATTCCTGCTACTTCTACTCCCGCTGTCGCTATCGCTGCTTCTGTCGACCCCAGGTTCGTTCCTGTTCGTGACCTCACACAGGGGTCTAAACCGAGACACAAGAATTCTTCCTCGCACAACCACAACGGCAGCATGAGTTCAACAGTCGCAATGCCTCCCCCGCCTGCCCCAAAGGACGATAGCATCCCTTTCAGACGAGGGCATGCTCGTGCCAAATCAAGTGTGTCCAGCATGAACCGTCAGGTCAACCGACTCTCTTTGACTCTCCCAATTGCACCCCCTACGAGCGACCCATCTCGACCAACACCAACCTCTTCTGCCATGTCATCTGTTCCTCCGACCCCAATCGACTCTGGCATTTCCTCTCCCGCTGACGCAAATGAATTTATTATCGCAATTGCCGCCCAGGAGAGACGTGTGCTAGAACTCCGTGAGGAATTATTGCGTGCTGAAGCAGACTTGACCTCGCTCAAGAAGAAGTGGACTACACAAGAGAAGAAGGGTGACCCTATTCCTTTCGAAGCATACCGCAGCCCTGTGCTGCCTTCGGAGGACGACGGCGCATCTGTTAGGCGAAGTGTCGACTCAGACCGCAAGAAACTATTGCAACAGGCTCAATCCCCGACAACTCCCAACCGAAGAAGAGTCCTTCGTGGTGGACACACAAGAACCCTATCGCTGTTGTCGCCGGCGAAACTAGACGCAGGGTTTTCATTATATCAGGATCGCGATCACGAGCATGAGCAGGTCGTACTACCTTCTATAGAGCGCAGGACCGCTCAATTAACAAACCCTCATTTATCAAAGCGTGCCTCTTGGCAGCCACGCTCACAGCAAAGTGGCCCGGTCGTTCCTCAGATTGTCGAGGACTTTAAGCTAGGCCTTCGAGCATTCGTCGAGGATATCCGTCAGATTACTGTTGGGGATGAGCCTATCAACGGCCAGCCCGTTCGCTCCAACAGTACCAGCGAAAACACCCGAACCCAGGATACGATTCGACCGAATCGCCCTCTGCGGCCCAAAGTCAGCACAGTATTCGAGCCACCCCATAGCAACTCAGAGACTACAGAGACTTCGGAGACAAAATCGACCTCAACCGCCACAACATCGAAGTCCCGACCCGAGATGCCTGCCCGGAGTAAAACCAAATCCAAGAACAAGTCTTTCTCTTGGCAGCCTCTTGGGTTTGATTCAATGGATGACAACGACTGGTCTAACTGGGACTCTCCGGCCTCTTCTTCCAAGACGTCTCGTTGGAGTGGATCTACTATTGGCAGCGGCGGACTGGATAATATGTCAGCTACTTCGGATGAGGGAGAACCTGCGGACTCGCCCTCGTAAGTCATGATCGTCCCTCAGAGTCAAAGCTGTTTAAATGGGAAATACTAATTTTCGCAGTAAGAAGAAGTCGACCGGTTACGAGACCCCTTTACTCTCCCCCAAGCTAGAAGAGCTTCTGCCCAATCTGGTCAACCAGTTCTCGCCCAGCAACATCAAACGCACAGCGACAAACCTGATGGATGAGTGGGAGAAGTCACTCACCGACCCCAACTACCCTCACCAGTCACAAAATAAGGAGAACGCTGCTTAGAAATTCTTTGCCTGAGTTTTCCGCGACGCATCTAGACTATGTTGAACATACATTTGAAGCGATTTCCACAAAATTACTTTTCATACATTGGCCAGGCGCATACAGTTTCGGTATCAGACCGGTATTTGACGACGAAGAAAGAAAAAGAAAAGAGGCTCGGTTGCCCCAAGAGGAGTTTGCTCATAATTTGTTTGCAAGTCGTTGGCACGTTTTGATGGTTTATTTTGAATCATTGTGAGAGCTGTTTCTGTTCCTGTTTCATTGGACTGTCTTTTTCATGTACAGGGTGTGCATAGGATCTTGAGACGATTTGTCTGGGATATCTGTGTACATGCTGTTTTCTTTTGTCGGTTTTCTGGTGTTGGGATTATGATAGTGAGACGAGCCTCATGAGTGACGACTATGAAATCGTCGCATTCTAGTCTATTCGCAATATTATTTAAGTTATTTGAAGCACTATTACAATGGCTCTTGGCGACTTGAACTCTTGACACGAGACATTCTCACTTTACAAAATTGACTCATGGGTACGACATCCCCACGACGGGCCGTTTGATCTATATCAAAACCCTGTCTGATCCAGAGTCTAACACGATGGCGTGTCTTGGGTTTATCGAGTCTTAGCTGCTCCAGATCGACCTGGCTTGTTTCTAAACCGATCTGTTGTCAGGGGCAGCAGCCGTTTGTGGAGATCGATGTGATATTGGACGTGGAGACTGTGCGGCACTTGGAGATATCACGGCTCCACGGGGCTCGACTATATTTTCTGGCATATGTAACTTACGTCCTATGTGCAGGCTGCTAATGTACTGTGTGTAGTTGGGATAGTTATCAGTACTTCGTCACACATAGTGGTAATTCACAGCCAGTTTTATCAATCGGATATTTAATTAGGTAAGTGGTGTTGATAAACTTCCAATAAGACTTCCACAACCTCCGCTTAGTGTCCCTAAGGCCGAGACGCAAGTTGCCTACGCCGTACTATACTTCTGCAGGATGATAGAATGACCAGTTGACTTACATTGTCTTGTATTGTAAGCAGGTATTTGCAGTTTACACGGATGAATTTCAAGCCCGCTTTGACGCGAAGAATGCCGAAGAATGAGACTTGTCAATGCATTTGAGTCTCTTTCTTTGGTCGCGTGTCCCGAGATGATGAAGTTGAATCGAAAAGACCGAACAGAGCGAGGAGTGTCAAATGAAGTGATGCGTCATTTTCACGTTCAAAGACCGACTTTGCTAATACAGTCTCAATAATTGGATAGAAGAGAAGAAGAAGGGAGAAAATGCAAGTCCCTGTTTGGTACGAAAAACCCGAAAGTGGTAAGTCTTGGATCAAGCCACGGAATATTCGGACCCGACTGCATACATTACATACCCCAGACTTAAGCGAGTGCGACTACTCACTAAGCAGCCTGTGGGCCTCGATTCGGAAGTAATGTCGTAGGTGATAGCATCGTCGAGTGCATATGCGTGTGGCTGTTTCTAGACCGCGAAGCCGCGAGTCGCGGTCGCATTCGCTAAATAGTTGTGCTTTGATGCGTCAGTGGTTTTAAGTCGGAAAGTTATATAGAGTCAACGATATCTCTTCCAATTGTGAATATATCTCCATCATCAAACCACAACTACTCAACTCACCTGTTCTGAGCCATTACCTGAATCATATCATATCAATCTGTATACATTACTTACCTTCGACATGAAGAACGCCGAATTCCGACCCAAGTTGGAGACAACTTCCCAGCCACTTACATATCCCTCTACTGCTGGTGCAGCTGTAAGTTACCCATATTATCCATATAAGTGAACAGTACCTAACACATCATGTAGTTCATGCTCAAAGACTGCTTCAAGCCTCAAACCATTATTGTCTTGGGTTCAGTTGTCCAACTTGTTCTCTGTGCTTTTCTCCCTATGCGATGGGCAGTCATACCACCTGCAGCCGTTGTTCTCAACTCTGTTATCACCACTCTCCTTCAACTCCGCACCACAAAGCCAAATGAATACCTTCAAGGCGTCATTCCCGGACGAACGACCGCTCAACTTCCATTCGCATCTGGCACCTTTGGTTCAAAGCCCGCAGCAAACTCCGTGGTGGTTCTACATCTCGGAATACAGATCAACCATCCTCTCGGTCTCGCCGCACCAGGCATGGATCGCATGGGCAAGTTCTTCGCAGACATGCAAGAAGAGCTCAACTCGCATCGAGACGAATTCGGCTTGCTCGGCCTGTCAACATGGAGAGGCGACGACCGAGGCAGCAACAACACGCTTCTCAACATCATCTACTTCCGCGACCTCGAGAGTCTGCACCGCTTCGCCCACGGGGAAGTCCACCGCCGAGGATGGGATTACATCAACAAGGCCAAGCTCAAGCACATCGGCGTCTTCCACGAGACATACTCTGTGCCGGCGCGCGAGTACGAGAATGTCTATGTCAACTGCCGCCCTGTGATGATGGGCCGTGCTTCGGTGAGGACGACACCAGTGGGTGAGGAGGAGGAGAGATGGACGAACACGCTTGTGAGCGCTGATACCCCTTTGTTGAAGACTCATTATGCGAGAATGGCGAGGGATGAGCAGGGTAACATGAAGGAGATGGAGTAAACGGGGTATACGAATGTTGGATTTTGATTGGGACTGGGGCGTAATGGATAGACTGGGATAGATCTGATATGAGCGATGATTGGATATTTAAGGATACTCTCCTATTAATAATTGATATATGATTTTTTTTATATATACTTACAAGTTAGAGTGTTTTTCAAAATATGTCTTCTCGCTTGCAACTCATTTCACTTGAAATTTGACAAACCAGCACCATGACTTGTGAGTGGGCATGGTCTATGTCGCTTGAGCATACTCTATCAGAGGCACCTTTGTACTCACAAGCTGTATTTGCATTCGTGAGTCTCGAGTATCTTCCAGTTATGATATGCCGCAATATGACTGTTTATAGCTTTGAAGAAATGATATGTAGTCTAAAATTCAACTCTCATACCAAGAGAACTAAAAGATAAAGGTATCCATACTCGAAACAATCCCCAACGCCCGTTGATATATAAGAGTATTATACCATGTAATAAAACCACTTTCATAACGCCATACCCTCATAGTTCACATTTTAAAAATCGACAACCAAGAAAGAAACACCTCCGATGACACCAGCCAAGAAAAGGAACGTCAGGATACCAGCACCAGCTTTGTCAGCTGTTGTGATGGTCTTCAGCTTAGGCTTGGCTTGGTCGTCGTCGTTCCAATCTGTGTTTCCACCGCCGGGGTTTCCCTTGGATGTTCCTCCAGTCTTTGAAGTGACGGGTCCCTTGGCGCCCTCGACGAGCGTGTACATGAGGATGGACAGGGCGTTCATCTGGGGTCCTACTCCAACAGAGCCGTCGAATGTATCAGTCGTCCATGAGAAACCACAGGCTGAACCTGCGGGGCCCTTGTATCCTTCCGTGGGAGATCCCGTGCACACCTTCGCGGCGGCCTGGGCGCTCGTCTTGAGGAGCTTCATGATCCTGTCGTTGGTGGAGGAGTAAAGCTGTGTTGTAGCGGCCAGCCATCGGGCGAGGTAGCCCTTGAAACTCTGCTGATCCTGACTACACTGCTTGTGAGGTTCGCAAAACTGCTCGTAGATAATCTCGTCCTTGACAAATCTGTTGAAAACATCGTCGAGAAGACCGTCGGCGCGCTTCTTCCAGGCGTCGCTCGATGTGAGGTTATACATAGTGGCAGCACCGTGGAGGAAAATACCAGTGTTGTAGGACCACTGCGTCTTGTCGATATCGTCACACTTCTCGGAGGGCTTGGAGCCGATGTGAACACCGTCCAGGACTGCAAACTTGTCGGTGATGACGCCAGCTTCGATGTGCCATTTCCAGATCTTCTCGGCCCAGTCGGCGTAAGTTTCGTTGCCCGTGTACAGCGCCAGGCGAGAGGCAACGTTGAAGAAGCAACCGTTGGAGATGGCGTTCTTGTAATCGAAACCGGTGTTCCACTTGAAGATTTGCCAGCGCATACCACCGCCGCAGTATTCGTCGTCCCAGCGACTGACGTACTCGTTAAAGACACCCTGAACCTGGGCGAGCCATCCGGGCGTGTCGTCTGGAGGATCTGGGAACTGGTGCTCTGCTGCTGACATTGCGGCCATGACCCAGAAGCCTTGATCGTCGTTTCCTTCTGTCATCGTTTGGTTGTCGGGCATGTAATCGCCATCGGGGCCTGCCTGATGGATCAAGGCTTGTTTTGTGATCTTGTTGTATTTATCATCGCCGGTAAGCCACCAGTAGTCAACTAGAGTGCCGAACATAGCTCCAGCCTCCCACCCTTTTGAAGGTCAGTAAAGTGTTACGGTTGAGTGGTTATGAGAGAGTTACAGTAGTAAGGGTCTGGCAAGTTTCCTGGTGTATCACCGGGTTGGTTTCCAGTGTAGTACGCTACCAAACCACCAGCGGCTTGGCTAGCAGCCTTCTCAATAGACTCTAGCAATACTCAGTTAGTTATATCTTATTATCGACAGCAGCGATATAGCATACTCTTATCAGTCCATGTGACGTCGTAGGCGTTGACTGCTACCGTCCAGCCAAGGACGGCTGTAGCCGTTCGAAGTAATGAGTGCATCTTGGCAACTGAACCAGAAGAGTACCAAGACAAAAGACAAGACGGGATTAACAGATGAATTAGACCCTGTTTGGCGCCAAGACTGGTTCGTGTATATCCCGCTTAGACGCGACGCCAAGCAAGTAAAATCGATGATAGATGGCGATAGTTAACGACCAAGCACGTAGATTACAAGAGAGGGATCAAACACAACAGAAAGAAGGACTGAATAAGAAAACGGGGTATGGATATCTAAGAAGAGAAGAAGAGAAGAAGAGAAAGAGGAAAAGATCCATTCCCCCTTCATTCTAAAATTGGGCATGGCAGAGACGGGGGAACCGTTCCCTATACACACCCCGTTTTTTCGTGGGCATGGGACATGGACAAGGCCATTGTCGCTTTGATGTTCGGGCGATTTGTACGGATACGTCAGCGTAACAACGACGGCTCCACTGAAAGGCGAAGGAAGACCCTTTGGAAATGAAATTATCACCGCAAGAGTCCATCAACCGCTCATGGTTCGGGGGCTTTGAGGCTTAGCAACCGCATGGATCCAACCCGATCGTGGATCTTCATCTTCAGGGGGGAGTCTTGATAGACAAGACAATATTTTATGTATTTACTTATTAGCTTAAGGAATAATACGGACTCTTGATGAGAATTCAAGGAATACAGGTAGGCAAGAGACAATGCGTAATGCACAGTCTAAAAGTACGTACAGTACCTGATTATGATCGTCTCAAGTCTCAACAGTGCTCCAGTTGTTCCTGAATAAATGCGGCTCCAAGACCAGCACGACCCAATCGTGGTCTCAATCCCCTATTCTGCATGACCTGAAGAGCGGGTTGTCCATAAAAAACTTATGGAGCGTCTCTATTAATTCGGCCGAGACTGAAGAACTGTTAATTATCAACCACTGCAGAGCGGGAGTCAAAAGTAGGCGCAGGCGTTTCAGAATATCTCTCGAATGGGCGATTGGATGGATCGCCAAGCGAGCCAGCCAAGCCGGAAACCGGAACCAATTGGACATGGGAGAGGGAAATTTGACATTTTTATTCCCGTGCTGGAATTGAACTGAAGGATTTCTGGAATAATCTTTTGGGCACTCTCGACACTGTATTGGTGGAGGTTTAATGTGGGAACGGGCTATACCCCTGTCTAAGCAACTTATGTCTAACCGGCCGCGTAATAAACAAGATCAGTTCCTTTTTTATCATTACCCGTAACGAGCTTTGTTTTCATGCTTAAAACCTGCCGTTTCAGAGGACGAGGCTAATAAATGTTAGTATCTTTAGGTCTGCTGTGGTTGTAGCATGGATTATATTGTAATGTTTCGTACCACTTACACTCTATGGCTCACCTGTGAAACAGAACGCGGATCAAGGGAACGATTCAGGGATGATCTACATAATCTCAAAACGTCTTCTGGAACTCATTTACTTCATACTTCGCAATTGTCGATGCGGGTTGTACCAATCTTTGAGATATAGACTACGGCCATAATCTCAGATACTGCATAGTAGCTCCCAGTCATAATTTGGGACGTTACCGGCAAGCTTATGCTCCTTCATTGGCCTTTGACGATTCTCAAGTTTTCATTCGATAGAAAGGCATCACCTTCTGCATTGCTTGATGCGTTCTTCAGAGACTATTGGACACTGCGCATTTAACACAATGGTATGTTTGGCACGCGTTTATACAGCTGCGGTGACTTATTGCAAAGCTACCATTGCCCTTCAGAACAATTATACAAGGCCAACTTGAACCTGTTTCCTGAATTGAATCTATGAACTCATTTCCAACCCAAACAACTACTTGGATATAATCTCACCAACCATAACATACAAGATAGGTGCGTGATGATTAACAACTCCATCATCGTCATTCGACATGCCCACCCCCCAACAAGTTTTATGACAACACGACAAGGCACCGCATGTCCATTGCAGTGGGCAGAGTACCAGGCAACTCTGGTATCTTCGTAAACCAGACAGCCAATGTCCATGGGTGATGTCCCCCGTGACTTGTCCCGCACCCCGGCCATCACGGATCCGACCCCGCTGCAAACCCCGCGATTCCCCCACTCGAGCTCCGTCACTCGCCTTCGCCCATCATCCATCGTAGCCAACAGAACCTCGCCTGATTGTCGATTAATGACGATTGCCTTGGCAGAAGATACTTAAAAGAGTGCAAATACTCACAAACATAACTCAATTTGATAGCTTTCTTTCCTAATCAAAACCCCGTCTCTCTCATCTACATAATCCTAGTTGACCACATCTCTTTTCCATCTTCATCACCATGTCAGCCAAACACTTTGTTAACGATCCAACCCACCTCGTCTCCTCAGCTCTCCACAGTCTTACTCTCACCAACCCATCACTCGCTCTAGACCCAGACTTCAAGGTCCTCTACCGTCGCCCTGATTCCAATGCCAAACCTCAAGTGTCCATCATCTCAGGCGGTGGCTCCGGCCATGAGCCCTCCTTCGCAGGTATGGTCGGCCAGGGCATGCTCTCCGCAGCAGTAGCCGGAACAATCTTCGCCAGTCCCTCGGCGGAGCAAATACGCACCGCCATCACTTCTCGCGTTGACACGTCCAAGGGCGTGCTGGTCACTGTCATGAACTATACCGGTGATGTCCTCAACTTTGGCATGGCCGTTGAAAAGGCCAAGGCTGCGGGGCTCGATGTGGAGATGGTCGTTGTGGGTGACGATGTTGGTGTTGGTCGCGCAAAGGCCGGAAAGGTCGGTCGTCGTGGAATCGCAGGTACCGTTCTCGTCCATAAGATCTCCGGTGCCCTCGCTGCTCTAGGAAAACCTCTCGACCAGGTAGCCAAATACGCCCAATTAACCGCAGACAACCTCGTCAGCGTAGGCGCCAGTCTTGAACATGTCCATGTCCCTGGGCGCAAAGTCGATACCGAGGGCAGTCTTGGAGCAGACGAGGTAGAGCTAGGAATGGGCATTCATAACGAGCCCGGTTCTGGACGAGAAAAGGTCGAATTACCCGACCTCGTGAGTAAGATGCTCAAGCAATTACTTGATACCTCCGATAAGGATCGAGCATTTGTCGACGTCAAATCTAAAGAAATCGTTCTTATGATCAATAACCTAGGAGGAGTCAGTGTTCTCGAGCTGGGTGGTATCACTGCAGAGGTCGCAAGCCAACTTGAGTCCAAGTACAGCATTCGCCCTGTAAGGATACTCAGCGGTACCTACATGACCAGTCTCAACGGTCTGGGCTTCAGTATATCCCTTCTTAACGTCGTTTCCCCCGAGTTCGACGCTCCCAGCATGATTGAGTTGCTTGATGCTCCCAGCGAAGTCGTTGGATGGTCTGCGCCCATCCGAACAAGCACCTGGGAAGCCAAGAACACCAACACAAGGACAGAACGGGTTGGAGCAATCGAAGATATCAAGTCTAGCGGCCTCAAGACGGATGCTAGTTCCGCACAGACAGTACTGAAGAACGGCCTGCAGAAAGTTATCGACGCTGAGCCCGAAGTCACTCGCTATGACACAGTGGTAGGAGACGGTGACTGTGGAATTGGTTTGAAGCGAGGTGCTGAAGGTAAGTCTGACAGGTTCCACTCGATACCCATTTACTAACTTATGTAGCAATCCTCAAACACATTGAAGAGCACCCTCTTAGTGGCGATGTCGTTGTGGATCTCGCCTCCATCGTAACCATCGTAGAAACTGCTATGGATGGCACTTCAGGCGCCTTGTATGCCATCTTCCTTAACGCGCTGGTCAATGCTCTCCGTGAGCTTGCACCTGGTACTGCCTCCCCTGAAGTCTGGGCCAAGGCCCTCAAGCAGAGCAGCGATGCACTGGCCAAGTACACTCCTGCTCGTCCTGGTGACCGTACTTTAGTTGACGCTCTCTACCCCTTCGTGGAGGTGTTGAACAAGACACAAAATGTCAAGAAGGCTGCCGAGGCTGCGTTGGAAGGGGCCAATAAGACCAAGGGTATGCAAGCCAGTCTAGGCAGAACCGTGTACATCGGAGGCAGCGGATATCAGGAGGTTCCCGATCCTGGTGCTTGGGGACTCGCCAGCTTCTTCCTCGGTCTGAGTGGCTAAGCAGACAATTGCTCTCGGTTCTGGCATCACCGACCAAGATATAATCCAAGCGAATGCGGCATGTTAGTAGTGTGCGAATAGCCATAGTACGTTGTAATAAAGAAGAGTCGAATGCGCAAATCATCATGTTTTTAACGCCTATGGAGTCCCTGTGAGCTTTGCCCGTAAGACATACAAAATATCCCATTCTCAAAATAAAGTCCTCACCCCCTCCAAGATCATGACGGTTAGGGAATATTAGCTTAGGAGAACCAGAATAACGCTATCACCTCGCAAGAACCTATGATGAAGTTAGCAATTCGGTTCAAGAATCGAGTCACCGCCACATGGCACAGGGGGTCATTGGCAGCTGCTGCGAGATAGACATACATCTTGCTGATGAATCGATCCTTGTTCACAGGTCGACCCTTCTTGCCGTTAGCTAATCGGGGTGTCTCTGTCCACATCTCCTTCACGTTCTCCAGCACCATGTTGCAGTGTCGGTCGAAAGCCTTGACGCGCGCTAGGAGCTTGCGGTTGTTGCGGATGGAGATGAGGACCTGGACGTGCGAGCGCACGGCAGTCTGGAGGATGGATAGAGGACCGGCGGAGAACTCGTGCTCCTCGAGCTGGGCGATCTCGTACTCGCTGTAGAGACAGATATGTTAGTAATTGTTATACCGTCGCGGGGCTGGGCGGACAGCAAGTATCGGTGGGCACGTACGTGAGTTCATTGCGCGGCTTGCTAAGAAGCTCTCTAGGTATTCGGTCAGTGTTATGATACAATCATGACGAGGTGAAGCAGTACATACTGAATCTTGGGGTCCGACATCTTGAATGATAATATGTGGTTGTTTAGAATGTTGTATGCGGCGCGCAAGGCTGAAGCTCAGAGAGCTCGAAAAGTTGACGATTGGGGTAGAGTGTGGCTGATTGGACAGACAGGTGGGTCTCTCTTTTTGCGCTTCATGACTGGTCAGGTGACGCCAGTCCCTGACTTAGCAGCCATCCCTCCACTGGACCACTGCCCGCTGCCCGCTACCCACCGCAGAAAGTGTGGCTGCTATCAATTTTGGTTTTGGGCGGTTTGATGCGGAGGCTTTGAAAAAGCATAGCCGCGGACCTCGGACAATACTCCAAAAGCCATCTTATACCCCCTCTCTCTTGTCTTCGATGCGCATGTCGATCGCATGTGCGCATTGCTAATTCTTCTTCTAATATAATGTCGTTCCGAACTTTCGCAGTCCGAGCTGGTGCCGCAGTCAATGTTGCAAGTCGGAGCTCACCAAAAAGCTTCAACATGGTTCAGCAATCAAAGGTCTTGAGCTCCTCGCTCGGCGCTCGACAGGTGAGGACAGGAAGATGACCAATTCACTGGGTACACGACTCTAATTGGGAATCACATAGCTTTCCTCCGAGGCGACCAACATCAAAGAGAAACGCAGCGATGAACCCAACGATGTCGTTTTCGAGAGCAAGTATGGTCTGCGAACCATCATGCTTAACCGACCGAAGAAGCTCAACTCGCTCAATGCCTCGATGATCCGAAAGATTGTGCCCAGACTGATTGAGTGGGAAAAGTCTGACCTCGCCAACGTTATTGTCATGAAGGGTGCTGGTGAAAAGTCTCTATGCGCTGGAGGTGACGTCGCAGCACTTGCCAAGCTGAACCAGGAGAGTCCCGATGGATGGCAAAAGTCGGCTCAGTACTTCGCTCTTGAATACAAGCTCGATCACTACATTGCGACATATAACAAGCCCTATATCGCTTTTATGGATGGTATCACTATGGGTGGTGGTGTTGGTCTAAGCACCCATGCTCCTTTCAGAATCGCAACCGAAAAGACCGTCTTTGCCATGCCCGAGACCACGATTGGATTCTTCCCCGATGTCGGCGCCTCTTTCTTCCTCCCTCGAATGAACGGATCCGTCGGAACTTACCTTGCGCTGACCAGCGAGCGACTCTCCGGCCCTAACGTATTCTACTCCGGTATTGCCACCCACTACCTGCACTCGACTAGCTTGCCCGATCTCGAGGCCCGTCTGGCCGAACTACGATTCCGTGACAGCGACACTCTGCCTGAGCGACTGGCGCTCATCAATGAGACACTTGAGGAATTCAGCACAGGCCTTCCCTATGATCAGCCCATGACACTAAGCGGTGAGATCCGCCAGGCAATAGACCGATGCTTCAACAAGCACTCAATCAACGAGATCATTGCTGCCTTGCAGGCTGAGCGGGGTCCTACAGAGGAGTGGGCACAGAAGCAGCTCAAGACTCTGCAGAAGCGATCACCCACGGCTGTGCACGTGGCTCTCCGCCAAATGCGCGTTGGTGGCGAGTGGGATATCGCTGAGACCTTCAAGAGGGAACACCAGATTGCTACCAAGTTCATGCAGCACCCCGATTTCACGGAGGGTGTGTCGGCTCTCCTCGTCCGAAAGGAGACACCTAAGTGGCAGCCTGAGTCTCTGGAGGCTATTGGTGGTACCAACGTGGCCAAGCCCTTCTTTGAGTACAATTCTGAGAACGAGCTGAAGCTCTTCACCGATCGCACATTCAAGGAATACCCTCACCGACAACTTGGTGTGCCCTCAGAGAAGGAGATTGAGAAGGTCCTCTCAAGCGGTACCTACACCCAGCAGGAGCTGGCTAACGAGATTATCGCTTCACGCAACGGTCGCCAGGGCATCTCAGATATTACCAAGGAAATTATCGCACGCAAGACCGCGGTGACAGACCAAGGAAAGGCTGTGTGGGTGAAGGATGAGTCGCTACCAGGAAGCCGACTGTAATTCTACACCTGCTAGCAATGTTTGGATAATATGTAAAAATAGAAGTCACTACGATATGTAAATAATGTAGTGTGTGTTGATAGATGAAAATGCGACGATATCAAGACGACATTGATGGTGCGTGTGGAAATTGTGAATGACGGTAAAACTCCTTGATCGGTGTGATAAAGCATCATAACTGTGCTCATGAAAACCAAAAATGCTTATGGATGGATAGTGGCGAATGGGATGATTTGGGGGTGGGGTTGGTATAAACCCCGAAAACCACAAGATTAGTCTCGATGAGAGATCAAAGGAAGGCCGAAAACCTTCATTTTAACCCAGCACCTTACAAAAGGCTACAAAGGAAGAGGGGCAGTTTAGGGGGATGTAATGGAGGGTTGAGTGGGGATTGGATAAGCCCAGGAACAAACACCAACTCAAGTTATACAGACGGAGTTAACTGCGGATAAGAACAGACACGACGCGTTAAAGCAAGCAACCGTACGAGATGGTGGAGATGGGGATAAACAGAGCAATAGCAACACCTAGGACTCATCATCTTGTCATCGATATGATATCCTTGTGGTAGGCCATCTCGTGTAGGCATCAGACCGACTCATGGGAAAGATGACCTCAGGCTTAGGGCGAGGATATAAAAGGGACGAGGTCCCGCCCCAACAAGACCTTTGAAAGAAAGACGGAACATCTTCGCCCTTTTTCTCTTTGCTCTTGCTCTTTCTTAACCATTTTCCCGTCATCGAAACACAGTCGGCAGTTGCTAGGTTGGCCAAAGCAAAAGGGTCTGAGAAAAGACTCCGGTTGATAACCAACTAGAAAGATACGTACCG
Source organism: Fusarium torulosum (assembly GCA_900312805.1). Taxonomy (NCBI): domain Eukaryota; kingdom Fungi; phylum Ascomycota; class Sordariomycetes; order Hypocreales; family Nectriaceae; genus Fusarium; species Fusarium torulosum. Next base: position 14,345 of record ONZP01000121.1, read on the forward strand.
TTTCAGAAGTGCGACAACTTTGAGATCGAAACGAACAAAGACTAGAGACGCAGAGCACGTGACAGCTCAGCTACTCAGCTACGCATAAGATATCGGCCCCACCTGAAAAGAAACGCGGGACTATAACGGCTTCGTATCGGAACAGGTGGATCTACCTGGCCGACATCAACCCCACCATCGCCCGGACACGCTCAAAGCCTCAAACTGTCTAGAAAAGTGAGAGTGGGTCGCGCTAAGCTCACATCACCGCCATCCCACTGCAGCCCACAGGGGTCTCAGGTGCATTAACCACTTGAGTGACACGGCAGCCCTCCATCTCTTATCCAGCATTAAGGTGTAACACGCTTTTTGAAGCTGCACGATAACACGACAACAGCAAAGAACTTGTGTCTTTGTGGTATCGATAATTCAATCTGTGGTTTGATACAAATTATTCTTTCACCTCTATCAATCTCTTCCCCTCTGAATCATCTTTACTTCTTCCCACTTTATCCTTCTTTTTTTTTTCGCGTTGTCTAGCCAGCGCGCAAGTCGATCGGCACGCACTTAAACTTGATCCACCTCGCATCACGACGCGAATTTGGCGGGTGAAAGCGCGTCACGAACATGACGCCCGCCTCCCGGATTTGATATCACGTCCCTGCCAACGAGCTCAAACACATTAAACCTCCCCACTACGGGGCACGCATCATTGAAATCTCCACTGTTCTACTCTACCATCTCGCTTGCTTGCTTCTTTTCTTCTACCTATACAATACCTTCTCTTTTGGTCTCATCGCTGTACACGAATTCCACGACACCCAACATATACCACGACTACATTGGCGATTGATTATCTTGTCCGCCATCTCTGACCTCTCCCCTCAGGGGACTAACCGCCATGGCTTCACCGATGCCCAATCCTCCTCAAGGCGGCTGGAATCACAACGGTCAGACGATGCAGCAGAACAATGACAATGAAACGGGTGTCCAAGTGAGACCTATGGGTCGTATGCAACCCCCGTTGCGTTCACGTCGTTCGTTATCTTGCTAACTTGATGTGCAGTCAAGGTGCATTATACATTTGACAAGGAGGCCAGAGTCAATTGCCTCGCTCGTTCATCGCAAACGCTTCTTGTTCAAACGATTCCCCTCGACGACAAGAACTCTATCGGTATTATCGACCTTCGCGCGTGCCTGCAGGCAGTCACAGAATGCAGTCCCGAACTATTGAATCAGGAGGGCGAAGGCGACTTCGTAATTTATGCATCTGATTATTCAGAACCAGATACCCCGTTGGTAGGACAAGGGATGCTATCATGGGCACTTGAATCCATGCGTGGTGACTGGGTGGCCCATTTTCCCAAGATGGTTACTGGGCGTGTCACGAAAAACTTGCTCGCTGTCTTTGGAGGAGGCAACCGCGAGATACTAGAGGTCAAGCTTAAGCTCTCGGCTGCTGGCAGGGTTCAAAGAACGGAGCCAACTATGGATATGTCGCCTATGGAGATGCAACATGCTCCTCTACAGCCTGCTCCCTTACAACCCACTCCCATACAGCCCTCTCGACCCAACGACTCGGCCATGATGTCCGGTGTTGCTGAGTGGAATTCTTTTATCCAAGCAAATCCTCAGATTGGTCACCAGGCACAAGTGTCTCGAGTAGCTTCGCCTGCTTTGTCCCAATCAGGACCTCCACCAAGCACAAACGAACGAAGAGATTCGATCAACCCAACTACCATCCAAGCAAACCTAGGTTCAGATGTTCAGCGAATAGCCCCCATGCCGGTCACTTCCGCAGCGGCTACAACAACGACAGTAACGACGACAACTACCACAGCCTCTGGATCAAGACCTTCTAGTAGAAGTTCTCGCAGAAAGCCGCCGACAGGACGTCCTCGCGGTAGACCACGGAAGAAGCCTGCTGAAGGAAACACATCAGGATACGAGGACGGCACGGAAGGCGAAGATGGAGGGCCAGCCAAGAAAAGGGCCAAGCCGACCAAAGTTGAGAAGGCTGCTCCAAACCCATTCACTTCTGGTCCAGATTCACTACGTGTTACCGCCAGTACCGCTGGATCCCTTCGAAACTTCCGGCCTGTTAACTCAAACAATGAGACAGGAGCATCAAATCATCTACAAGAAGTTCCCCGAGCTCCAACACCTGTTCCTGAACAAAACCCCCTAATTGCCCCAGCTCAGGGTGGCCCAAAAGGACCTAAGCCTCGGAGGGAATCATCAATGAGAAAAGAGTTGGGTGCTACCTTGAGCAGCCAAATCCCTCCGAGGCCTCTTCGTGCCTTGTCCCCAAGTCAGGAGGATGGTCGGTCTCCTGCATCGTCTGTTGAGACCCCAGCCTTCTCAGAGGACAGTCCACAAGATATGCGTTCTTCTCCCCCTTTACCATTAACAGCCTCCTTCATGCGGTCAAGCCCGCCTCCTTCCAGCCCCGTTCTACCACCGATGCCTGCGCTACCACGTCAAGCATCAAGCTTTATGGAGAACGAAACCGACGACCTCCTTGATGAACCTGCCTTGCAACCGGCCAAGGAGATCCAGTCATATAGCCAACCTCAACCACAGAAGGTGATAGAGGATGTGGACAGCTCCGGTATCCCTACACAAGTCTTCATGATCCAAGATGGTGCCGAGGGTCTCATCCATATCCAAAATATCAACACACCCCAACCAACATCTACTCCAGTTGGGCCCCCTCCTTCAGAACCTGTAACGGTGAAGAGAATACCTAAACCCCGACCGGCTCAAAACACCACACAGAAAAGGCCTGCAAACCCACCACCAAAACTCGCACCAACTCCTCCTCCCACCACAGACGCTCTCGAGAAGAACAGCCCTGTCCCTGTTTCTGCACCTTCACCACAAGATGCTATCCAGTCTCAAGGTGAACAAGCTGTTGAGATAATGGAGGACGACCTCTTTGAATTAGTGCGCGCCGTTTCTAGTTCTTCTGAGCCCACTACTTCCGTTGAAACTAATCAATCTACTCAAGGATCTATACCTACTTCAAAATCAAGTACTAGCACTGTCGGACCCAAGCCACGCGCTCCGCGACAGCTCGGCCGATCACAGTCTGCGGGAGTCTTAGCTCTTCCCTGTGTGTCAGCCAGCGAGCCTGCTGAGCCATCTTGTCTTTCTCAGTCTATGGTAGTCGAGCCAACCCGTCCTTCCACGGAGATTCCGACCTGTCTCCGCCGCTCAAAGTCAGTACATGTTCGTGCAACGATAGCTGCTAGCGACCCCGTGGGACCACCCGAGACGGGTCTAATCTCTAATCTCCTACCCACTCTCCCTGAGGCGTCTTTTCCACAGAGCGACTTTCCTCGGATGCCATCATCTCCACCTTTCAAGTCGAACAAGAACCTAGTCAAGAAGCACTCTATCAAGCAGCGATTAGAGTCGGCGATTGCAGCTGGTGAGATGCCTCCGTTCTGCACCAACTGTGGTGCCATCGAGACCCCAACCTGGCGCAAAATCTGGGTGCAGGAGCATGACGGAATTCCACAGTATGTGGAGTACTCAGAGAAGCCTGGACGAGTCACTGCTATTGAGATCCTGAAACGCGATGAGGATAAGAAGCCCTTGTCTCACCGGCTCATCAAGAAAACTCTTGGTTTTAGTGACGATCGCAGCAAGTGGACAGAGAAGCTTCTCTGTAACCCTTGTGGCATCTGGATTACCAAGTACCATAGCCATCGTCCTCAGGACAAATGGGACAATGCTTTTGGACATTTGGGTCAGAGCCGAAAGAAGCGAGCATCTGCAGGACCTGAGTCTCAGGCGAAGCGATCCCGTACTAAGAGCACACTGGTGCCTAACCCTACCTCAGAGGCATTTCCTACCACAGAACCCTTCGGCTTGGTAGAGGCATCATCCCCAAAGAAATTCGAAGTTGACTCTATGGACAACGAGATTGATGAAGATGCTGTCATGCAGAACGTTCTCAATTTGCTAGCGGAAGACGGGCGGCATATTAAAAGTATGAGCCAGTCAGTCCCAGGATCGACCCATTCCAGAGCTTCTAGAGGAACTGGAACAGCCGAAAGCCCCATAGAAATGGACCTTGACGAGGAACTTGGAAGCACACGACGTCTTCTTTTCCCTTCACCCCGTAAGGAGGGTACCCCGAAGACACTAAGGGAGATCAACGCCAACGCGGCTAAGATAATAGAGTGCCGGCAGAATAAGGATGTCATAGGAAAGGAGAACGGAGTCTATCAGGGTCACACAGTTGATGATGACATTGAAGCGTTGTTCAACAGCCCAACAGCTCGCCCTTCTACACCTCCACCCAAATCCAAGGGCGACAGCGACTCGGCTCTTTTCAAAACCCCTACCCGCCCAACACCCAGTCACCGACCCATTACACGCAGCGTTTCACGCTCTCTTCGATCTGTTAGAGACATATTATCTCCTAGTCAGCAAGCGCTTTTGCAACGAACACCAACCAGAAGTCCCGGGAGCGTTAGGCGCAGCCCGCGACTGAACCTGGAGCACAAACTCGAAAGTGTTTTTGATACGCCTTTGAGCCGAACAATTACACAGTTACTCTCCGAGCCCAACTTTGATCTGGGCAACAGCAACTTGGACTTTTCAAGTCTTCCTCTGCTGGATGCAGACCCAGTTAGCCTGGCCGAGTTTGGCAACTTCCTGAGCACCGACGGCATCATGCCAAGCTCTCCTCCCAAGGATGGTTCTCTAAGCTTCACATACAATGACTCAGATAATGTCTGGGCTGAATGGGGCCGAATGGAGCAGCAGAGAGTCACAGCTGAGGAGAAGGAGAAGTAGGACAATGTTTACGAAAGCGTGTTTGAAGTTTCTTTTACAGCTCTGTTGGTCAACAGGTACATCAAGAGCATGACGGTACACGATGTTTTGTTTGGAACACAATACCACTGGGAAGTAGGGATAGATGGCGTTTGGCTGATTCACAAAGATATGAAGACAACAGCGTTTGTTATTTAAGTTAGAGTACGGATACGATACCTTGATAGTGGCTACGGCATGGCCTGTTTGGTTGCGAATTACAACGGAATAGCGCAATGACACGGTATTCAATACAATTGCATAAATTAAATTCCTCCTCATCTACCTACTCTTGCTATTCTTATGTGATGTCCAGTCTCCTATGCCAACTGTATGTGCACTGTCTCGCACTGTATTCCATCACCCACTTAACGCGGTTGGAATCTAGTTACCTGTGATACGACGCGACTAATCGCGCCCACTTCAAGGCCCCTCCAAACATTCTGACCAGCATCAAGGCGATCTTCTTCAACCCAAGATACGACTTCAGATTACACCAAAACTGTTTCTTTTCCGCCAATTGCCTTACGATATACCTATTCGTCGCCCATCATGGCCGATGACATTCAAACCCGCTTCTCCCCTCATAAGCCGCTTGAGCCCGATGTCCTCAGCGAGCTCGAATCCATCATGCGCCTCCACGGCCTCTCCGCCGAGGATCTCTTCTTCAAGTGGGAATCATACTGCATAAAGCTCGATCTAGACGCTCAGGCCTTGAGTCTTGAAGCGCTTCGTAATCTCAAGCAGAGTATCCAGGACGAGCTCGAAAATACCAATCGGAAAGTGCAGGTCAAGGCGGAGAGGAAAGTCGCCAACACGCAGAGGAGTGCGGCGAAGGGCGGAGATGTCTTTGGGATGCTGGATGGGCTTGTTCCCAGTACGCCGGCTTCGGGGGCTAAGTTGAATAGGGGCGCTGCGAGTGGGAGTGCGGTTAAGAGGAAAATGGATACACCAAAGGGTTTGACGAGCTCGCCAGCGACGGGGATGAATGAGCAACTCAAGTCGCTCAATGGACTCCAGTATGTGCTTATGCCTCACTAATTTCTTCAGCCCAACTAACACTGTATAGACCTACATCATTCAGTGACCGCGCGAACCCTGGAGAAACAGTAGAAATCCTCAACGACCGTCTTAACGCAGCCGAACCACCCATTGCGCCCTTCTCCGAACCCCGAGTGAAACTCACAGCCGCCTCCGACCAAAAGAAGCTGGCATACAAGCCGTTGGCCATGAAACTCTCCGAAGCCAGTGAGATTCTCGACGACCGGATCGACAGCTTCATGGCTCTTATCCAGAAACATCACAAGATCGATGAGAGCGAATTTGGCAGTGCTGCTGCGCAAAGTACTACTGAGGTGGTTGCTGTTGGTCGAATTGCTTCTGATTCACCAGAGGGAAAACTCAATGCTGCTTCACTGGTGCTGGAGACGTCAAGACGAACAGGAATGGGTATAAGAGTACCCCTGAAGATGGACAATATCCGCTCTTGGAGTTTCTTCCCCGGCCAGATTGTTGCTTTCCGAGGTACCAACGCCTCAGGAAATGAGTTTGTCGTCATGGAGATCCTCGATGTTCCTCTACTTCCCAGCGCTGCCTCGCTGCCTTCTGCGCTTGAGGCACACCGTGAGAGGTTCCGTGGAGGTCCCGATGCGATGGACGAAGATTCAGAACCTGCACCCTTGAACATCCTATACGCTTCTGGTCCTTACACAGCAGACGACAATCTTGATTTTGAACCTCTTCATGCGCTGTGCAGTCAAGCAGGCGATACCTATGCCGATGCGCTTGTCCTCACAGGCCCTTTTCTCGATATCGACCATCCCCTTGTTGCGACGGGTGATTTCGATCTTCCTGACGATGCAAACTTTGACCCTGATACAGCTACCATGGCGACTGTATTCAAGTATCTTGTTGCTCCCGCCTTTAACCGCCTTGCATCCTCCAACCCTCAGATCACTATTATCCTTGTTCCCTCCGTCCGAGATGTGCTATCAAAACACGTCTCATGGCCTCAAGACTCCATTCCCCGTAAGGAACTCGGTCTTCCTAAGGTTGTCCGTATCGTCACAAACCCCATGACCCTTTCGATCAACGAACTTGTTCTTGGTGTCTCGTCGCAGGATATCCTCTCGCAGCTACGAACAGAGGAAGTCGTGTCTCGCAGCGGACCGCAACCGGGCGCTGATCTCATGAGCCGCTTGTGTCGGTACCTTGTTGAGCAGCGACACTATTTCCCTCTTTTCCCTCCTACGGATCGCTCCAAGCTACCCAAGACTGGTACCGAAGAGGGCGTGGCTACTGGAGCGGTTCTTGATCTGAGTTATCTGGAACTGGGAGAGATGGTAAATGTCAGACCAGATGTTATGGTCGTGCCTAGTTTATTGCCTCCTTTCGCAAAGGTAAGGTCCCCTGACATGAATCTAGCAACTCCTCACTAACTGATCCATAGGTCGTTGAGAGTGTTCTCCTTATCAACCCTGGCTATCTCTCAAAGCGCCGTGGCGCAGGTACATATGCACGCATGACACTATATCCTCCTACAGTATCCAGTGGAAGCGGCGATGCGATGATGGGTCATCAAATATTCGACCGCGCTCGCGTAGAGATTGTCAGGATATAGAGTAGACAAAACGGATACAGAGTTGTATGTAATCTAACGAGACATGTAAAAAGAGGGGAATAGAGCATAAATGGTGGTGGTTTAGTTGAAGTAGAGCTTTCAACAGATCTGGGTATTATTAATGCTATATCAAGACCAGGCCATAGTCTACCTGGCGTCCACCTTGCGTCTCTTGTCACTGTCATACCGCTCATCGTCGCGCGACGTGCTTCGCTTGCGACGTCGATAATCATCTCTATCCCTATCGCGCCGCGGCGATCGCGACCGTGACTGTGATCTTCGTCGACTATCTCCATCGTCCCTTGAGCGATACGAGTCTCTATCCCTTCGATCTCTGGAGCCGCTGTCTTTGTCCCCATGGTCATCTTTCTTGCGATCGCCGAGAGGAATGGCATTTGCACCACCTGCGCTTCGCTCGTCGCGTCGGAACCGGTCATCATCTGGCTTGAAGCGCTCGTCTTCTTCAAATCGTCCATCCCTCTTTCGCCCGCCACCAATATCGCCCCATCGGCCTGTATCTTCGGTACGCATATCCCTGTACTTCGTTGCGCCCTTGCGACCCAGCTTGGCCATGTCGCGCCGTTGCAGGTATTCAGGTAGAGCCTCACGATTGCGCACATCGTCTTGAATGCGACTACCCATAATATCTCGCTTGTCCAGACCAGCAGCCTTCATCTCATCCTGGTAGAACGCTCCCTTGTGCAGATAGCGTTGCATAAAGGACATCTTACCCTTGCCATCCTTCTCCTCCTTCTGGTGCGCGAGGAACGCCTCGTCCTCGGCTTGTCGCTCTTCCTCCGTCAAGTTACGTCTGCGTTCGACTTCCGCAAGCTCCTTTTCGCGTTCTTCGATGATAGCGCGAGCGCGCTTCAGGCGTTTAAGCTCGCGAACGCGCCAGGCTGCTTCTTCAGCTTCTGGATCTAGCCCGTCTGTTGTGTCCACGTCCGATTCTTCGTTTTCGTCGTCGTCCCAATGTTTCTTGCCTGCTGAGCGTGCTGCGAGATCTTTCTTGATCTGCTCTTCCACGAGCTCGTCGGCGGCTTTCTTGCGGGCCTCTTCTTCGGCTTGTCGTGCTTCTTCCTCTAGCTCCGCGGGGTCTTTTGTTCCTCTTTGGCTCTTTGGTACGAATTTGGGTCGAATCATCAATCTTCGAGGCGCTTCCTCCTCGCTGCTCTCCTCTTCGGATTCGCTTTCCTCCTCCTCATCGTCGTCTTCTTCTTCCTCGCTCTCTTCCTCTTCCTCTGTCACGAAACCCTCTTCGGCAGCCAGACGCTCTGCTTTTTCTTTGGCGAGTCTCCGTTCTTCAGCAGCTTCTGCTTCCTTCCTTCGTGCATTGAGATCGACCTTTCCTAGGTTGCCTGACGATATTTTTCCTGCGCTGGTAGCTTTTGGTGGCGGAGGGAGCGCTGGCTCGACGGACTCTTCGTTTTCGCTGGCTTCTGAGTCGGAATCAGACTCTACACCTGTGGCCTTACCGGCGCGATATCGCGCCGGCTTCACCGGATTCGCTGTCATGCGCTTGGGCGGCATTGTGATTGTATAGTTAAAAAGATGAAAATGAGAATGTTATGCTCGTGACGTTGGAGGCTGGTAGACATAAAACAGTGGAACCAGTATCGATAAGCCAGCCTATCGTATATGTTACCCTACACCAAGCGTTCGAGGTCGAACTTCTCGAGCAGAAACTGCTTGTATCTTGTTGAAATACTCTTGTTTTATGCCTTTTTATATATTAAAGTTGCCTATTTGGTCTTTTGGTGTAGAATAGATGAGAGTCTCAAGAAATTGAGATCCGGATGTCGAAAGAGTTGTATATCGTGAAATTGTGTGACACTATTGTAAGAACATGTTAATAACATAAATATGTATAGAAAGAAGAACTGTCATGACATTGCAGCATTGACGTCGTAGGGCGAATTGGATGATTACTTGAGAGACATTAATCAATTTGATGAGAAATCCTAATTCTATACTCACAATCTATAATTTGAAGCCTAAACAGTATAAAATCTAATTGGAAGCCAAAAGTGATACTACATAAATTGTAGCAACATGTTCTGCATGTGTAGGCGGTTAAATCGGAACTGATTTTCTCTATGTCTCGTGACCAATATAATATTATATATGTTTCTAGTCTTTATCTACCTGCCAGTTGTATGATCATGCTTATATAATGTAGTTTTATACCATCCAAGCAAATAAACCCAATTTCCACCTCTTGTCTATCTGATGTTGTATATTTATTCACGTCCGACTTCCTCAAGGCCTTTGACAAGACCTTCAACAGTTCCCGGTAGAGTCTGGCAATTTACCACAACGCGGAAGAAGCTGCCCTTTGGTCCCGGGGCATAATCAACCATGTATCCTCGAAGAATCATTTTCTCAACCATCGTCTTAGTTCGGAGAGTGTTCTCCTCTTTATCATCAGATAACTCTCTACCAGGCGCGTAGTAGAAGCATATCTGGAGACAAGGGGGAGGATCTTGCGACACAAGGACAAAGTTGTCACTCTGCTTGATGAGGTTGGCCAGGTACGCAGCCTGCTCGAAGGCGTGGTCAATCTGCTTCTCAAAGCCTGCCGCGCCGTAGTAGATCCACGCCAGAGCAAGCTTGAGGCTATCGCCGCGGCGGCCGCACTGAAGTGTCAAGTCGGCGAGATCCCAGAAATCATCGCCGTCGTTGGTGTGGAACAAGTACCCGGCAGCGGTGCTGTTGGCCTTGTTGAATATGCTCATGTCAGGGCCGAGGAGGAATGAGCAGGTGACGGGGACGTTCATCATCTTGTGTGGGTTCACCGTCAGGGAGTCGGCCAGCTCAACGCCGTTAAGCTTGTGCTTTTGCTTTGACGAGAAGATAGCAGGGCCACCCCAGCTGGCATCGATATGCATCCACAGGCCAAATTCCTTACAGATCTTGGATATCTCCTCGAAGGGTTCATATGAGCCCATGACAGTTGTTCCTGCTGTGGAGTTCACATAAAAGGGCGTCTTGCCCTCAGCCTTAGCACGGAGAACCAGCTCCCTTAAGGCATCAGGCTTCATGCATCCAACCTCATCAACAGGAACAGGCCAGACGCTGTTGGAGCCAAGACCGCAGATCATAGCACTCTTCTCGACCGAGTAGTGACCATGGGCACTTGTAAAGACGACGAAGTCGTGGTTACCGTTTCCAGAGGTTCTGCATTCGGGGAACAATGTGTTGCGAGCAACAACGAGAGAAGTCAAGTTTGAGGAGCTTCCGCCCTGGCACGAGATGCCACCTGCTCGTGACCCGACAAAGCCAAATAAGTGCGCCAGTGTCTTTGTCGTGACCTTCTCAATCACTGTGAGGGCGGGAGAGACCTGGAAGACATGCAACTGTATGATGTTAGTTATTTGTTATATAGTGATGACGGGCAATGTTACTTACATTGGTGTTTAGAACGGATAGGACCAAGTCGGACACGACACCGACCTAGTGTAATAGTGAGTATATGTATTATCTGATAGAATACTTTCAGTAACATGTGACATACCGCATTGGTGCTTGCATACAACTTATCAAGGAACCCCTGGTCCCAAGTATTGACACTGTTCTGCAAGACCTGCTGAATTATCTCTAGCAAACCCTCCTTTCCTTGACCTTGATTTGGCAAGGAAAACTTGAGGCGCTGAACCAGCTCCTGAGGCTTCTGAAAGTCCACCAGAATGTTGTTCTTGGCCCCGGAGGAGCTGGGGGTGATGTCGCCGGTAGCACGCTCTGCAGCGGCATCGTCAGCGGCTTTGATGTAAGGGACGATGAGACCCCTAACAGCATCGATGAGCTGTGTGATGTAACGTCAGCGAACCAATCAAGTCATGTGTCACGAGGCCAAATATATGTCTCACATCGTCTACTTCTTCAGCCCTATGAAGGGTGCCCGTGGAGGGGTTCCCATTGCGGCTGCTGGTTACAGTCATGACGGCTAGGATCGGAAGAAGGGAGAAAAAGACTGAAGTCTTGATATGTAGTGTAATTGGAATGATAAAAAAATGAAGTAATTCTTTATCTTTATCATATGTAGCAATTCTCTAGAAATATGAGAACCATTAAGATGTACGAGAAAAGACGAATGATAGAGTCATAAAAAGTTTCCAACTCAGAGAGACAAGACGGCCACATCATTGGAGGCTACAATTGCTCATGTCTCGTGACTCGTGACTCGAGTGCATTCAAAAAGGGACTCTCCATTCTCCATTCTACCGAGTCTTCTCCGGAGGGTCTAGTTCACTAACGTCAGGGCAATTGGTAGCGTAGTAAGCAATTGAGGTTTGGAGATACGAGTTTACACGCATATAAAAATATCCGAGCCGACGAGTGATTGTGTGAGGAATAGAAAAGGTGTAGGTTAGCAAATAGAGGAGAATAAGAAATTTGGAATATGGATGGATGTTCTAAATGTTTGGACTGCCTCTGGAGTTCTCCGTCAGTTCAAACTGAAACCAGTTGAACCTTGAACCTTCGAATCAAACCCTTGTTGGTTAATCTTGTCTGACCTTGGCTTCCCGTGATCGCGCCATCATGCATCGCCAACCAACCCGAGCTGCCCTTTTTTGTATGGGGAGCTAGGTTGGGAGAAGCTTACGGAGTACAGAGTCTCAGATCCATGTCTAAGACCTGGAGATCATAAGGGTGCTCAGTCCTCGAGAAATTTGCAGTATGGAGAAGCTATTGGATATGGACTCAACTGAGACACAAAAAAGTTTAGCTTTTGTCGGCATTGATAATCAAAGATTGTCTGAGATGCGGGTTATGGGTAAAGAATACGATGGGCTCGAGCCCTCTCTCTCTCTCGCTCTCGCTCATCAAGTTAACGTCAATGTTAAAACGTTAGTGCTAGGTTCTCGACCTAAACTCTCAACTCTACCTGGCGTGATAATGATGGGATGATTTATCTGGAATCGTCCCGTCTTGTCCGTGCGCCGGAAAAGTCAATTCTGGTCGCTAAGATACTGTACACAAGAGCCGAAACCTTGCGGGCCATTGAGTACGAGGATGGATATCCATATCCGTAGATACGATCCCATAGGATGGGATATAACTCTGTTGAGTGTGGAGGAGAAGGAGAAATGGCAATAACTCTTTTGCCAAATTGGAGAAACGCGGGAGAGAAAAAAAGGAGGCAGTTCAAAGTTAATCACTATCACCTCCATGGATGCACAAATGGTCACATTGGATCTGAAGCCTGTAAGTATCAAAGCCCACGGCAAACGGCAATACCAAGCCCGATAGCGGGAGAGGGAAGGCTAAAAGTGCGATAAGCGCTGCCGAGGTCGAAGTCTGAAACTAAACGGAAGAGATTAGCTTGTAAATTGTGCTATTTTATGCTTGTTGTGCTTTGTGTTCAACAGTTCCTTGGTCTTGCTTTTCAGTCTCGGGGACCTTTCAAAAGCCCGTTCCTCCTCCCCCACATTTTCGGCCGTTGGGAATTCTAATCTTGGAGCTTGGCTCGTCTAGTTTTTTCTTACCCAGAAGCTTTCCTAGCTTTGTTTTGGCCGAGTACGGAGTATGGGGGGACATTTCATTGGACGATTGGGGAGTGTTACGCGTTGTGGAAGAGAGAGTGTGTGAGTGTGTGAGTGTGTGAGTGTGTGGGAGTACCCCTGATTTGATGTGGTTGATTTGTTCATCCCTTGTCGATTGTAGATTTACACACATCATGTCACTGCATACCAGCTTTTCGGGACGACACATCTAATGAGTCTGTACTCAATTTGACGAAACTCTGTTTGCTCAATGTCTTGATATATCCTTTAAAATGTAGATCTATCACATGTAATTACTTATCAGCTTATCTATAGAGGAGAGATGGAAAAGAGATGATCACTACTAAAGCAATGCCCAATACCCAATACCCAATGCCCAACGCCCAATGCTAATGCAATGTCAATCCCTCAAGCTCACTGATGCCCAAAACCATATCATCCAATACATTAATACCATTTTATTTGTATTTTATTTTATGCATGTGCCCTTTTTTATCTTTACCTATTCTCTCTCTTACCCCTGCGCCCATTGTAACCTCATCCGCTCTAACCTAGCGCCACAAACACTCAAACATCCCTGCCCCCTGGCCTGACTTGGCCCCCCCGGCGCTATCCATCTTTTTTTTTCTAAGTCCAGGTTTCTGGGTCCTCTAGGTCCTCTACCCCCGTATCCCACTAACCAGAGTTTAGCTCGTAGGGTACCTGGGACTAAACAATTTGATTGAACTTAGCACCTTTCCCCCCCTTCTCGTCTGCCTGGTTCGCCTTGTCTTTTTCAGGCCCTGGGACTTAATACTTGGCTTCCTTGTCTTGAACCTCGACGCGGCACCTCTAGCCGTTTTCCCGCAACAAGGGGCCTACCATGGTATATTGAGCGAGAAAGGGTAGGGAAAGAGAAGAAAGGGAAAAAAAAAACCCAGCAAAAGCAAAAGCAAAAGTAAGAGAACGGCAACAAAAAAAAGACAAACTCGTTCTCTTTTCTTTTTCTATTCTCTTTTCCCTTTATTCTTTCTTCTTTCCTGTTTTCTCTATCAATCTATCTACGGAAATATCCCACTTCTTGATTACGTCGTGTCACTCCTTTCACCGTCGTCAGTTATCACAACAAGCTTCTCTCCTTCAGACACCAAAACCCCTCCAAAAGCAGTCACAAGACTTGTTTACCAGAGACAAAACACAAAAGAAAAAGAAGGCGACAAAAAGGGAGAACAGCAATTCTTTGCTTCTGCACAAGATCAGACACATCAACCGAACCCCTTCGTCATATTTTCCCACCCTGGACTGGGCCGTCTCAGGAAAAGCGAGAGAGAGAAAAAAGAGCCCCTCTTTCTCTACTATTACTCAAAGGAACTGACTGCCGGACCCTATCCTGAACAGAGCTGAAAAGAAAGCATTACATGTATTTCCCATTGTAATTGCCATTGTCATTATCTGGCTAGAAACTCGGACCACCCGACCCCTCCCTCAAAAAGTTCTATACTATCACATCACATCACATTGCATTACGTTACGTTACAGCACCGATCCTTACTTTCATATCAATCATATCAATCATATCTTATACAAGTACCTATACACGCCCTTCGCTTCAGCTGCATTTTGTGTTTGCATCTTGCTTGCGACGAGACACGAGTACCACGATCCACGATACGAGATTATACTACGTCAGCCACCAACCCAAACAATCTCAAATCTCCCAGACGCACATACATACAACGCCGATCCAACACTACAATACAAAGCTAGCCTTTTCGCTAAACTGCACTACAATACGCCTTGCCAACGCGCCCGTTTTCTGGACAATTTCTAGAACTTCCTCTAATTTCCTCCACAAACGGCGCGTTTCGGTGCCTCGCGATCGCCCAACAGCTCGAGCTGCGCAGCCAAAGAGCACTTTTGCAACCTTTCTCTCTTCCCACAAATAAACTCACACTCGTTTCGTACACGATACACACAGCGTCTTCAAAATGACGGCTCCGGCACAAACTCCAGTTCCTATATCCATCACAATCTGCGGTGACGGCGGATGCGGAAAGTCTTCCATCACACTGCGCCTCGTCCGCTCGCAATGGACGTCAGACTACGACCCGACCATAGAGGACTCGTACAGCGTCACGCGCAACATCGACGGCGTCACTTATCACCTCTCCCTTACTGACACAGCCGGCCAAGAGGAATACCGCGGCATGTGGGCCTCGTCCAACCTTGGCGCAGACGCTTTCTTGCTTGTCTATGACATCACATCCAAAGACTCCCTCGACGCCCTTGAGCATTTTAACGAACTTATCGACATGGAGGCCGAAACCCGCCTGGACAACGCTGATCGCGCACGCCGCGCCGGTCTGCGCTCTGGCCACGACACCCGCTCGCGCACCGTCCCCCCAGTCAAGCTTGTCGCCGGCAACAAGTGCGATTTGCAAGAGAACAGACAGGTTCCTGCAGCTCAGGGTCTCGAGTGGGCGCGAAAGCGCGGTTGCGGATTCATGGAGACCAGTGCGCGGCTGGAGGTGAACATCGAGGAGACCTTTGCGCTTGTCGTGCGCCGCGTGGTCGAGGCACGACGACTGGGCGATACAGGCCCCGAGTCAGGAAAGAATGCTCGCGGTATGACGAAGCCGCTTACGCCTCTACCAACCGATAGCGATAACGAGAAGCGCGCTGTAGGAGTGCGAGGGCCAAATCTCCAGGGCGATCATGTGGGAGGTAAAAAGGATGCTGGTTTCTGGAAGAGTCTGCGGTGCTGGTAAACAAGACCAGCGACAAGCTGATGTGGGAGACAAAAATCAAAACACGGGACGAGCGGGAAAGGTTGCATGGGTCGTCGTTGTTGGGAGGAATGTTTAAAGGCTTCAAAATCATTTATATACCAGGGATACCTCGGCGTCTGGACTTGGGATTTTTACAGAGGGATGCGCTTTTGTTCTGGGGAGGGAAAAGAGAACCCGAACCAATCTGCCATCATGGGAGTCATATCTGCACACACACACACACACTGTTCTTTTTGTTTTGTCACATCTGAGGAAGGGGGTTGTCATGATCAATCTTGACACACTTTTTTTGCTGCTTCCTTTTTCACGAGCAGGTCATGCTTACAGACTAGGTACTATTAGTGTACTGAATTTGAAGATGTGTCTGATCGGCACTGGAAGTTAAATCAGTTTGCTGCCCTTTCGTGATGATTTTCTGTGACGACACTGTTGGAAGTTGTAGATGGACCATATATAGTGACGTAGTTGTATGGAAGCAGCTCACTGCACTCCTGAAGGCAAACCTGCGAGTATAGATCAATCAGAAAGTTTATTGCATGTAGCTCACTGTAGGATGAGAGTGTTAACAAACCGAGCTCTACCTCTCGAGCAAAAAGGAAAAAGAAGAAAAAAAAGTGATCAGGGAATTACCCCCGTATCGCCATAAACGCCGGGCCTCTAGGTCTAGAAGCATCATCTTACCCTCTCTAACTACCAACTCACGCATCAATCGTCTCCCGCCACTGCTTGTACTCGGCATACTCTAGGGTCGTCTTCTTGCCTTGGTAGCGCGTGACCTTGAGATTCAAGTCCTTCCAGCGTCCTCGGCTGCCAGTCCATCCGGCCTTGCGCGTGAGACTCCAGAGCGTCTCGTCCTTGGTCCAGCCCTGCTCGGCAGCAACGTCCGGGAGGTACGTGGAGCCGTACCGGCGGCCGCGGTCGGAGAATGAGAGGCGGATGCCGTGGACGCCGATCTCCCAGTCGAAAGCATCATCGATCTCTTCAAAGTCGGTCAAGAGTGTGACTGCGACCTGCAGCGTGGGCAGCTCTGACTTTCTGATGGGGGAGAAGCGTGTGTCTTCAAGGGCAGAGATGAGGGCGTACTCGGCGATGCCTTCGTCCAGATCCAGTGCTGCAAAGGTGCCGATGCAGCCGCGGAGCACAGGCTCGCCGTCCTCCATGGTGTTCCATGTTACGAATAACGGGGCGGAACTGGGGGGTATGGGCAGAGAAGAGGTGCTTGTAGCGGGTGTTGAAGCACCGAGCGAGGTGGAAGAAGAAGAGGATGAGGCGCTGGCGTCAGGTGCCAGATGTCGTAGACTGGGATCGTTGAGGGCCTTGGGAGCAGTGGGCTCTGACTCTGAAACAGGGGCGGACAACTCATAGATTTCATCCAGAGTCAGGGCCTTTCGACCGTTAAGGTGAGCGTCAAGGGCCTCGAAGCATACGAGGCAGTGCTCTTTGGTAGCCATCTGATAAGGAGTGGATGGAAGAGTAACTGTGCTATGGACTGGGATGGTCAGGAGACTTGTTAGAAACAGGCCGGTTGCAAAGACAAGCGGAAGCAACGAGAGATTTTGCCTCTCAACAAGAGCATAAACGAACAGAGATTGTCAGACGTAAAGGCAATGGAAAGAGAACGTGAATGAAGAAGGGAAGAGAAGAGAAGAGAGGAGGGGAGAGGAGAGGTTACGTAGTAGAACGAGCGAGCTTGAAATGGAGTCATGCATGGAGGGGTAGCTCAGTTCAGTGGGACTCTAGTCAACAGATACCGGTAGTTACTGGCCTCAGCGATAAACAAACGTTTGGAAGACTAATACCATCCAAGCAATAGAGTCATGAGTGTGGGGTTTAGGGGCGCTAGAGTTGAACATAGTTGCACAGATTGAAGCTTGTGAAGCTCTAACGACCGAATGCAGCTTAAAGCA
Organism: Fusarium torulosum; assembly: GCA_900312805.1. Lineage (NCBI taxonomy): Eukaryota > Fungi > Ascomycota > Sordariomycetes > Hypocreales > Nectriaceae > Fusarium > Fusarium torulosum. The sequence continues at coordinate 31,950 of ONZP01000121.1, forward strand.
TCGCCTTGGGCGAACGTTAAAATAAGTATTGTATTTTAGAAGAGGGAAGCTTTGCTCGCTATTCTCTAAAGTGAAGCTCTAAGTTTTAGTTCCCTAGACCTGCGGCACCCCACGATTATCCCGGAAGCGGGGGTTGCCATGGATCCATTTCACAGTCTCAAGACAAATGAGTTTATTATACTCGCTAGACTCGGTAGGTAACCTTGAAAAGATAAACTCTCGATCGGATGAATCATTGTTCCCCCTGTAGAGGAATCTTGGGGTAGTTTGATTTTGATACAAAGCCAAGTCTCATCTTGCAACCGGATGGTGAGCTGCCGCCTGTTTGATCAGCCACCCCTTGGTTACAGCCGCTCGCCTCCACGTTTCAGCGCCGTACTGTAATTGAACCCCGATGCTTATAGCAAAAGTGTTGACATCCTAACAAGCATGATGCCTTGGTTGACGAGTGCATACCCACGGTTGCTGGGAGATCCGAGTCTGATTGACGGTCTAGATGTTAATGCCGGGAACGGGATCTCCTCAAACACGTCTCATGACTATCACCAGCGTCTCGAGATTCGTAAGCTCTGGACATAACCAGACTGATATAGTATTTGAAAAAGATGTAGTTCATCAGTTGTGCTCTGGTACAAATAGATCAGCCTTTCCTGCCACGTCAGAGAAGTTCTTATTCAGGATATCTCAATTAAGTCGTGATCTCTTCAACTTTCATTCAATTCTTTATTCCCGTCGCCGGTCGACATCTTAATTGTTGCTTCCCATTCAAGTCCATTTTACACTCAATCGCTCAACTTCCGATCACTCACCTCCAATCCAATTCAATCACTCAAGATGCGTTTCTCTCTCTTCACTCTGGTCGCTCTCGTCTCTGCCGCCTCAGCCGGCCTTGGTAAGTAACCAACAAGCTACAAGCTTAGTCGAAAAGCCCACCTCACCTAACATAACCTCACAGTCCGACGAGTCGACGTTAATGTCCCCGCCATGACAAATTCCGAGGGAAAGGTTGTCGCGTTCAACGCTGCCGAAGTCTTCCAGCCCGCCAAGAAGCGAGACCTCGAGAACAAGAAGCGAGCTCTCGCGCAGAGGAAGCGTGAAGTTTCGCACAAGAAGCGAGCCATTGCACAGAACAAGCGGGATGTTTCCCAGGAGCAATAATTAGAGCAACTGCTCTGAGTTTGGGGGAGACCTCGTAATGAACGGACGGACGGTTGCCTCCTTTGAAGGAGGAACAGTCTGGTGGCTGAGGGATTCCCCGGGCAACAACAACGATAGATGCAGTTGATGGATACCTTGTACAGAATAGGATGTAATGTTCGAGAAATGGAAAGATGGCTCACGTCGTAGGGCTGAGCCTTTATGGAATCACAATCATGATACGTACCATGTTTTGACGCAGTCATCTTTGAAGTTAATACCCTTGTGAGATTAAGCCTAAATACCTAGTGACTCTGTTGTAGCTATTTATGCATTCCCATAGCTACGGGTATAGTTTATTTGTTGATTTTATTTTTAATATCTCGCTTCAGCGGTTCAGTTGCTTATGAGAGCTGTCAGCTCAGACAGGTCGCCTATGCGACAGGGTGAAACGCGAGCTGCCCAATCATACTCCGCTCCAAACGCTCAAAGTGGGGGCCAGAACAGCCCGCAATGGATACCCAGAATGGATGAAACATATTTCGTCGCTTCAGAGCAGAAATATCGTTTCGGCTTGATTGTTTCCTCATTAACATTAACTGAGCATATATGGTAGTGGAACTCATTTATAAGGGCTTATGCTAGATAGGCGGTCTAGATGCCCCATAACCAGACTATTAGCCTCTAAGCTTGGTCTTCCGAGCCATGCTTCATCAAGTTATATTCTGCAACTCACAGTATCATCGACCCCTCCGAATCAGCCTTGCGAGCCCTGAAAACCCGTCATGTCAGACCACACGGACCCTGGCTAGATCAAGTGCCCCATGTCACAAAGAAGCTGTCATTGGAGGGAGCTGGCGACCTCTACCTAAACACTCACGCGCTGTGGCTAAAAAGCTGCTTTAGTGCCTGTTCTGGGCGTGCGGTTGTTGAAGCTCTACACATTGTCGTGGTTAGAATAGAGCATCTCGTTAGCAGAGAGCATCGAGGCGCAGGGGAGAGTTTGATGCAGCCAAGAGGATATTCCCAGATTTTGACAACAAGGGGGAAAAGCTTCTATTCTCGGTATCTCATGATCTTATGCTCATGCTCATGCTTAGACTCAAGACCTACGGTGTACGGAGTGGAGAGAGAGGAGTTGGCCAACCTCGTCTCCTCTATGTGAATGACATCCTAGTTCTTGGCCCCCACTCGAGAGCTACCGCCACGTCTTTTCACTTGAACCTTGGAAGCGTGAAGCCATGAACGAGGCATTGCTCTAGCGATGCCCAGTGGTGTTTGATTCTTTCGGACCACTCTGAAGCGGGAACAGATCATGACTGATTACCATAGGTAGTAAACAGCAATAGCCGTAAATGAGAAGGATCGTCTTCCATCCACCATTCTTTCCGTCTGCTACTATTTACATACTGTACATACATGCAGGGCGAGTTGTGGAGATTGGTTCGTCGATGAAACCCCAAATCAGCCTTGCCGCTTTCGAGATATGGACTAGGTTGGGGACCCGAGGCGATGGAATAGCGAGGATTGATAGCTAGGTGCCCAGAACGTGCGCCGTAAAATGCCTCTTTACAGGGCCTAGAGCGCTGCGCAGCCTCGCGCTTAACCCTGGCGTCAAATCTTGGGATCGATCCTTCAAATGTCCCCCGTAGGGGCCGTTGAGTTTTGGACTAGGCCGGCTAACCGGTCGCTAATTTTATGGTTCTCCCTTCAGAGGCTTGAAGCTGAAAACGCCCAGTTGAAGCCATGGCTGAGTCTACCTTGGTCTATTAAATCCGTGTAACTAGAATCAGCTCAAAAGAAGAGCAAAAACAAGAGCTATCAGAAAGAACCAAAGTCTGTTTTATCCCTTGAACCACCAAAATACCAGCCCTGATTCACGGTTACAAAGTCCCCTCTTCCTCTGAGCTGTCCACTGTCAGGCGTCAGCAAAGCTTTCCTCTCAGCCGCAGCCCTTTTCCCACCATCAGCACTAAGCCCAATTCCCAGCAAAAAGCGTCACTGGAAACTGCACGACAGTGGAGGCGGTGGCTCATCATCCCTGGGACAAGGCCCATATCCCCCAAGAGGGCTGAGTTTCTGGTTGCGGGGACGGGGAGTCAGAGTGCAGAAAAGACCATTTGTGTGCTGCATGGCATAAGTTAGCCTGGGCTTGTGATTTACTCGATATGAATAAAAAGGCTGGGGCCTCCCCTCTTCCTCTTCCTGCAAAAGAGAGGTGCTGACGGGCTGAATAATCCTTCGACTATTAAGGACCCTTGAGGTTTCGTTAAGAACACAGCGTACGCAGGACGACGACCAAACAGTACGACGACAACTGGACACCACAGTAGTCCTATGACAGTGATCACTGATCACGTATTTACGATAACAACATCTGTATGAGAAACGGCCACTTATTAACAGCCTCCATTGAGCAGAAAGACTCTGGGAAGAGACGGATAACAGCACCATCAACTTGGAGCTTGGGTTCAACCACAAGACACCACAGAGAGAACCTCATACCATAACACAAACCACCAAAAGAAAAGAAAGAAGATATGTTCATCAACGGAAACCATCGTGCTCAGGCACAATTCGACCGCGCAAAATGGCGTGCCATGGTCCTCATCCCTACCTGGGTCCTCCAGCTCGGCCTGAGCATGGCAATGATGGGCCTTTTCGCCTACAGACTGGGCGACAGCATGAAGGTGAACAAAGACAATAACAAAAAGAACGATGATCCCATGATTGAGATTGTGTAAGTTTGCTCTGCTTGGCCAAGAAATAACGATACTAGGTTGGAGTTACTAACGCTTGGATAGATGGGAGGCTACCAACGTAGGGCTCTGGTTCGTCGCATCTCTGTGCAGTTTCGTCGAAATTGCGAAATACTTTGCAGAGTCCTTGACGCCATGGACAATGCTGTTTACACATGTTATTAAGTTGACTTGTGCAATTGCTACTCTCGCTCTCGATGTTGTCATCTACATCGAGAAGCACGACAAGCACTACTCCCTTGTGGCTCTTGGATTAGACGGTGCCTTCATGTAAGTTCCCTCGTTGTTAACCTTAACCAGAACCTCTGCTGACCCGCTACCGTAGCATCATATCGCTTGTCCTGGTCTTCTACTCTGTGCGAAGATACCGTCGCCTCTCCGCCTACGACGACTACACCCACCCCGTCAACGTCAAGCCCTATGGCTTCAACGACGATGTCGAGCGCGATTCTTCATACGCCCGGCAGTCCACCGACAAGCGCTTCTCTTCTGCATCATCACGAGCCAGCATTACTTCCAAGCGTGAATCCGTTGAGATGGGCACCGTCCAGCGAACACCCAGCGTGTACAGCCACAAGCGAGATACCCAATTCGACGACTACGTAGCCCGCCGTGGCTCCGTCACCAAGGACCGCATCGGTAGCGGAGATTTCAGCTACGCCGGAGCTCAAGGCGAGTTGCAAGAATCTGGAACGACGCTTGCGCCTACTCGACCAAGGGGAGCCAGCAGCGGCCGAGCTGCGAGTTGGACCAGCGATAGAGGCCTGGTGGCTGTTCCTGAAGAGGACGACGACACGCCTGCTGGCAAGGAGTCCAAGGCGGATAAGGAGAAGAAGGACCGCGAAGCTCTGTTGGGCAACACTCCTCGTGAGAGCATTGATGGACCAGTTATTCCCCAGGAAGTCGATCTGTCAGAACCAAGATGGCAGCGGGAATAGAAAGATAGCATGGGAGGAGCAAGGTAGAAAACATGAAGGAACTGACACGGGAACAAGGCTGTCAAGTCCGCATCTCTGCACGGCTGTATATATATACCCACGGGAGAAATGGCGTTATGGAGGTTCTGAGCAGCATTATTGGTTGATTGTGATGAGATTTATAACAATACACAATGTCACATTTTGAATTGGCCACATTAGAACCAGTGATGTGTAATAAATAGAATGCGAGGCACATGTATCAGAGCAGACGCTTTGAGATCCTATAAAAGGTGTCAGTACATTTTAGCAGGATGGTAATAGCCATGGAAGTTTGAACCTGCCAAACACTATACAACAAATTACCAGCCGAATATCATCACCTCCCCTGTCGCCTAAGCCGCTGAGACTTAGGTCGGGTTTGTTCACCGCGTCGGATGCAGCTCTCGGGGAAGAATCCTTGTAGATAGTAGTGTGGTTGTTATGCCCAGCTATTGTTCTTTTCAAGAAGGAGTATCCGCAGACATTACCGTTGCTACGAAAACCGGTGGTAATCAGAAGCAGGCCAAGTAAAGTGTGTTGATTAGGTAGTCGTCGACAGTTCCCCATCTTAGAAACTCATAGGAAGTCTAGAGAAGGCTATGATGGGCCAAGTAAAAGCTCGGAGATTGTTTCTAGCTTGAGAGAAGGCCCAGGAAATACCAAGAGTCCATCGGCAACATAGACTGCGTTGGACTATGTATTTGTTGAAAGTAACTGAGGTATTGCGCAAGTCCTACTGTGCAGAATATCTAACTGTTTATTTGAAGCGGATTCTGGCTTTCACCGTTTTCATCCTAGCGAGATACAGTTCCGTGCAAAGGTTTCGACAACGAGCCAACTAGGAATATGTATGACATATAAAATATACTATAGTTAGAAGACTTTATACATGATTCTATAGTAGAGTTAATTCAAATTATATAAATTAGAAAGAACTGATTAAATTTTACATAATCATATATAAAATATAATCATATATAAAATCTAGAATGAGGAAACTATCGGAACTTTTGCATGCCCACTGTAGTTAAGGTCGTACCTCAGACCAGACAGCTTGAAATCGACTAATTTCAACCAATGAGGCACTCAAACTGGTGTATAGTGACTAACTGAGAACTTCTAACATTGTAAGGTTTGGCTCGTTTACTGTACTCTGATGACCATTTTCTGTTGGAAGACGAGTGATATCAGATGATCAGTCAGCCTGCTCGTGCTTGATGAGCTTGTCAGAGCCTTTATCTCCCAACGACGTCCACAGACAGTGCACCATGGGATATTTTCTCCAACATTCCAGAAATGTGTCCGATCTTCTTTGACACACCACGTAGAAGCTGATCTTGAGTTATCATACTGGGTTTCAAAAGTTTGGTGATACAATGTGGAGGGTGTAGTAGAGGTGGAGATTGATCAGCGGGATCCACGGGTGTACCTTGCATTAGGGTGAGAGTGCCAAGCTGCTGTAACCCCACCTTGAAAAGCGGTAGTTTAGATAGTCAAGCTTGAAGGGGGCGGCTTCATGTGAAAGGCTATATCTTATTTCGGGAGAATGAAGTGATGAATAGGAGGTATCAACGTTGAAAGTATGTGGAAGTCGGCCTAAGTAAGCTTGAGTAAGTGAGCAGTTTGGCACGAAGCAAAAAGAATTGAAATTGATATGATAGGACCAATCCTGTTATTTGTAGAATCGTTTTGATATGAAAGAAGGCCGTTGAAACTTGTTTTATTCATATCCTGGATCTTTACTTTCCTAGACAGGATAACTGCTAAAACTCTGTAGTACTATTCGATCTTGTCTTTAGAGAATACAAATTGGAAACAATCTACATACCCGGCTCGAGCTTCCTCTTGTCTATCGCTTAAGAGGCTTCTCCTTTATCCAAAACGCCATCAAGAACGACACTAAGATGTAAATAGACGTCACGACAAGTGCTCCAATTGTCGCCATTTGATAGCTCGACCGAACCTGTTCAGCGAGATGAGGTGGCAGTTCCTTGATATAGTCAAGACTCTGCCGCACCCTTTCCTCAATCTCACGAGCTTCCTTTCCATCAGGAAGTCGAGCCGCTAGCTGAGTTCGGAGCATCTGTTGAAGAACGGCAGATCCCGTGCTGATACCAATACTAGAACCGAGAGACCGGAAGAGATAAGAGCACGCTACGACAACAGCAGTGTCTTCGACTGTGGCATTGGCAAGGAGGGCGATGAGTGTCGTTACGAAAGCTGATAGTACCAAGTCAGTAATGAGGCATGGGAAAGTATCAAGGGTTTCATCACGTACCAGAGCCAGATCCAAAACACATGAGAGCAATGCCGATAACTTCTCCGGGGGTCGATCGGAGCCAGACCGAAATTCCTAAGGGTAAGATAGAGACGAGGACTAGCGCATACCCCAACATCATAATAGAGTAGAACTTCTCGGTTCGCTTGATAATCATTCCACTTAGGATCGAGGATATCACAGCAGAAGCCATACCTGGAACAAGTAGCGAACCGCTCTTAGTGGCACTCAGGCCCTGAACGGCCTGGAAGTAAAGGGGCAAGAAGAATATTGCCGATGTCTGTCCCGCTACTGCAAAGAAGTTGACCATATAGCACGTAAATAGGCTACGGTCAAAAATGATATGACCAGGAGCGAATGGATGAGAAGCAAATTAACTTCCACCAAGACGAAGAGCCCAAAAAGTACTGGTGTCATGGAAAGAGACACGACGGTGACGATATGTGACCAGCCAAAGTTGGAGCCAAAATCTAGGCCAGCAAGGAGGGCGATTACGGCGGCCACGAGGATGAAAGCACCGAGGAAGTCAACCTTGCGTACTTTGGCGAGCCAGTGGTCTTGTTCTGGGGGTGGAAGATCGAGAACGAAGTAGACAGCGATGAAAGCAACGAAACACAGAGGAACCTGACCAAGGAATGACCTAATAACCAGGGTCAGTTCATCAAAAAGCTTAGTTGATACCCAAAGGACTCACCATCGCCAACCAACCGAATCAGCCAATAATCCTCCCAAGGGAGCTCCCGTAGCAGTTCCAGCAAAGTATAGAATACTAACCTTCCCCTGCCACACCCCGCGGTCTTTCAACGGAACAAGGTCGCTCAGTAAGATAGCGACCAGTGAGTTCATGGCTCCTCCGCCCATACCCGCCACGGCGCGCGCAATGCAGAGCTGGGCCATAGACTGGGCGAGACCGCAGCCAAGACATCCAAGAGCAAAGATGGTATAGGCAAAAAGCAGACATGCCTTGCGGCCGAATATATCGCTGAGTTTGCCATATAGGGGCTGGCAGCTTGTAAGGGTTAGGAAGTATCTGATGGAGTGTTAGTTTGGCTCGTACTAGTTTGCTACACTTCAATATCAATTGACCTACGCGGTAGCAATCCAGCTGGTGTTGTTGAGGGCATTGAGTTCGCTTCCAATCCGACCGTACGTTGCAACTGTTAATAGTTGATCGGCAGCTGCTAGAAAAATCTGTAAAGATCTGTGAGTATAGAGTTGGTCCGATGGTAAGATTCTCGAGGATGCTACATACACCAATACCGACAGCTCCAAGAAGCAGATTCAACTTCTTGGTTGTGTACACTGCTGCCAGGGTATCATTGCCTTCGACTTGGCCATTCTCGATATTACCACTATTGATATGCTCGCTGTCGTTGTCTCTCAAAAGAGGCGAAGCCTCAGTAGGCTCGTGTGAGGTCGAGAGGGAGGGCATCTTTCTGGTTAGAGTATTGGCGAGTGGAGTAAGAGTTCAGAGAACGGTATTCTCGCCCGACTCAAGCTTTGGCTTTGATTAACGACCGAAAACTCGATATATAAGAAAGGAACAGAGCTGAAAGAGCAATACAATTCTCAGGTACGGTAGAAATGGCATTGTTATACTTGAAGATCACCTCTTGCTTACAGGCTGTATTTGATAGTCAGTCAGAGTCAGACTCGAGCAGCCATCACACAGCCCAGCCAGCAAGATAGTGCCATTCATGTAGAACAGAGCAGTGTAGCAAACATGATTGAATTTATTTGATCCAACAAAGGGAATTTGTTTTATAAAATTGGACTGGCCGTCTAGTCGAGTGCTACATGGAATTCATCTTTGTTCGACACTGACTGATTCAATCTCAAGCACTATACCTTGAGTCTCCCGCGTAGCTGGTACCATGAGAATAGTAGAGTTTAAGACCACTCATTGATTATTCAAGTCATCCTCTGTCAGACGAAGGTGGTTGAGTTAACGTCAGCCAGCCGAGACTTCCACACCTTGGCGCGCCATTGATCAATCATACTGTTAGTTATGGCGATTCGATAAGGAGATTCACGAATGACTAGTTAGTATCTTCTCACCTCGCCATTGCAATGAGTAAGCGAGCCACGTGTGGGAGCGATTTTAACAAGGTTGGTGATGCTCGGTGTAGAATAGTCCAAGATTAGATGCAGTAAGACGACGCATTGATTTCATTATAGTCAGTTTATGCATTTTGAGTCATCGATGTGGCCATGCCTTGCGCCGCTCGCATCATGGCAAACCAAAGAGCAATGTTTGCGAGAGTTGAGTGCAATGGCGTGTCTAAGCGTGTTCGTCATATTATTGATCTGAAACATGGAACATTCGGCCAATTTTGACAAGACAGGGGTTATTGTTGATCTGCCAAGACGAACGGACCAGAGACGAATCCGGGCTAGAATCTTGGGGACTTTCGCTGAGGAATACCTAACGCGTCGAGGAGCAGAGACACAGCCTCGTCATGCCCAGTTCTTGGTTGAAAACCTACAGCGCAATCTTTATGATGTTGTTACCAAGACTTGGGATGATGCTTCCGAGCAATGCATTGCAGGATCAACGAGGGCGGAGTGTGTACCGTTCTGCAGCGTGTAATTAGATGTGGAGATGCATGGACAATGGAGGATCGATCGCCCCGAACATGCACCCACAAGGAAAAAGACGTGACGCGTTTAGTAGACTTGGATGATCAGTAGCAAGGATTGATGCAACCTCGGGTCATTGAGCAGTATTTTGGAATTAACAGTGGCGTCTTGTTGTAATGCGATAGTGTTTACAGAGGCTTGTTAGAGCATGCAAGATAGATGTTGAAGTGAAGAATGAGAAATTAATTATTTTCAAACATCCCTCTTGCTGAAATCGAGGGAGAGAGAAGACAAAAGATCCTGCCACATGACTTGCCATTTACCATTGAGTCAGGTTCATAGACTGTACTTTGTTGTACTACGACTACTCAAGCATGTGGTGGGACGAGATGAAGGGGAAAAACAACTACGTGCATATTACGAGAGGGCCACGAGGAAGAGATGCAGGCATCCGTTCATCTTGAGCTTATTGGTATTACAGTCAAAGAGTAACTCAAGAAGATGCATTGTTGTAGTACAAACGCAAGCCTAGACAAGCCACAAGTATTACACCGTCAGGCCGTTTATCCGTTAACACGAGGCCAGTAAACTTTAACAAAACAACGGTTGAACTAATTCACGGCATCGAAATTGAATTCTCATACAATCATCTGATTCACTTTTTTCATCCGAATTGAATGCCTGACGCCTGTGGAGTTTAATCAATGCAGGGGCAGTATTGTACGTAGTGACGTGTATTCAGCTGCAGTGAACCCAAGTTCCCCGCTTAATACTAGATGGAGATCCAATCTACTGGTTGTTTCAGCCAGTCCAAGAGACCCCCTGCTTGCGGGATACTATGTACCTGAACTCAACGAGCCACAACCAACAATGCACTCAACCCCCAGAATGGCCTAATCACAGGCGACCACTCCGTAGAGAGCCTGCGTAAGCCACTCTAAGCCTCCTCCTCCGCCCTTCCCGAGGCATGAGCTAAGTTCCTGTACATGCCCTCTTACTTGCTTTGCTTTGCTTTGCGTGATCCTACCGCGCAGCAAGTTAGTTCCCAACGGCCTGGTCCAGAGATTGCCCCCCCGGTTGAAGACGGCGCTGCTAAGTTTCTCGATGAAACCCTAGGCTCGTAGTAAGAGAAAGAGAGAGGTGCCATAATAAGCAGGGTAAACGTAAACAGGGCAGGCAGGACAGAATACCAAGACAAGAAAAACCAAGAGGAAAGTTGGGGTTGGATCGACTCGAGGCCTCCTTCCCTTTGGTTCAATACTTTTTTCTTCTTTGCCTTTTCATCATCAATCACTCTTTCCTTCTTGTTCACTTCCATTGTTTCTTCTCTGACAATACCGAAATGGATTTCTTTTCTCTTCATCCACCTACTCTCAATTAACACAACGCCTATTGTTTCACCTCTTCTACACTATCATTCACCTTTCACACGCACTGATTGCCTTTTGAACTCTCACTCAAAACTCGTCCCACTTGACCCAATATCAACCTCAAGATCCATTCTCTGCCGGTTTCACTTGTCTCTCTCGCTCTCTCCCTTCCCCCCACTTGAATTTGTCTGGATGCTCCCTCGAGGGGTGGCCTTCCCGTGATCCCCTTCCCACATTATCAAAAGGAATTCCAGGGCCCGGCATCTTATACGTTTTACCAGCCTTTTTTGCATTGCTCTACCGTAGCGCCCCCGGTTTCACCAGTATCAACTTGCCTCAAGTTTGACAACATCCCCTTACCAGGCTTACACCGTCCGTTCTCCTGCTTGACACGACATTTCTTGTTTCGCCATGGCTACCATGCTCAGCTCAAACTCTCTGCAACCGCCTAAAACTGGCTCATCCCGCTGGTCTAAAGCTCTTCCGGATGTCCCAGGTCCTGATGACCCAAGCTTTTATGACGACTATTATGAAGAAGCTTCCCCTCGTCTACCTCCCGCAAAAGAACTTCCTCCTCCACCACCGCGTTCAACTAGTATAACCAACGCGAAACCATTGCCTCCATCACTGCCGCCGTTGCATCTGCTTTCAGTTAATTCTCCTCCGTCCGGACCGCCGAAAATGGCCATCCCACGCCGGCCCATTGGGAAGCTGTCTGCGAACCCACAACCACCACCTCAAAAACCCGAGCAGCAGTTATTATCACCTCCATCACCTCTATCACCTACAGACTCATTCTCGAGTATCCTGTCGGCTTATACACACTCATCGGGCGAATCCTTAGTCAGGTCACCCTACGAAGCTAACAGCAGTATTCGTCAGAGTGAGGCAAACATATCGCCGAGCCACCAAGCTCCACCAGCCAGCACAAGGACTGGCACCTTTATTAGTGCCTCCACCCAGCAACAGCAGCAACCACAACTGCAACCGCAACAGCAACATTATGATGCTCCTAAGTTGCCCGTCAACAATACTCGGCCACCACCACTTCCTTCCAAAGACACTAAGTATCACCTTCCAGCCACTCCTGCGCCGGTTCGGAAACCAGTTCCAGAGAATAAGCTACCTGAGCTGAATTCTTCGTCGCCGCAATCACAACAGCCACAGCAACCTCAACTTTGGCGTCGTCGGTCTTCGAAGGTTGAGCGGAGCCTCGAACTCCCCGACTTAAAGCTAGTTTCTAGCCACGGATCGACCGCTGCAGCTCAGTCCGCTGTCGCACCACCACAGGCCCAACAGCCTCCTTCAGCTGGGCTCAAGATATCCACAATACCAAACTGGCAGCCTGGAAGCACCAACACAGCGGCTCCTGCTGGTCAGGATATCCGGCAGACGCCAGTTTCTGAGCAGACACCCGAGACCCCGACGATGGGTATGAATAGCTCCAAGCTCAACCGTCTGAAGGACAAGCTCCACCTTCATCGTAGAGGAAAATCGTCGGGCGACACTGGAAAGTCTTCGGCATCACAACCCGGAGCGCACCGTCCTCCCACACCTGAATATCAGACAGAAGATGTAAAAACACCCATAGTTGATTCTTTTGTATCGCCTCTGTCACCCGCTTCATCGCCCGAACCCACTGCACAGGTTTCTCCGGAGCTTCCACGCGACATCCCCCAGATATCTCCCCAGCAACAAACCCAGGAACCGTTGACGAGCTCTGGCAGCTTCACACGGAAGGCTGTTCCTGCTGCCAAACTTCCGAGTCCAGTTGAGGATAAGCCAATTTCTAAATCACCAAATTTCAAGAACGAATCACCCCCAGTAGGATCGCTACCATCCTCAGTCACAGATTCAGGAAGTCGAGGATCTTCTGGCAGTGATACTGCGGTTAATCAGTTTCAACCTCCTGCAGAAGTGCCTAATAAATTCCCACCCAGACATTCGTCCGTGAGATCGAACGCTCCGCCCCACCAACTGGGAGCTGAGCACGACCCGAGGCTGGTACCATCTGACTCCCAAGGACCCCTTTACAGAGGCCGAGATGGTACCTTGTATCCCGAGATGAAGGTTCTGCAGGAAGTTGATCCGAGAGCGGCGTACTTTCCTAAACAGTCCGAATTTTCCATACCAGAGGGTACCATCTTTAAGGCACCACCGCTGAAGAAATCCCACTTTGCTTGTTATCACGGCCACAAGATAATGAACCGCCGAACGAACCGATATTATCCATTAACTTGCCAGACATGCGACAAGTCAGATGTCGAAGATCGATGGACTTGCAGTTTTTGCCATCTACGAATCTGCGAACATTGCCTCAAGAAACTCAATAGTAGTGGTAACGACCTGCGCCGTATGGTTGACAATCTACAAATAGCGTCATAATTGAACCAGCACGAATGTTACCGCCACCATCACTACTGCTACGACTACCACCACCGAGATTGTCGTATTTTCGCCGCCATAAACAATTTCATATTATATCCACATTACTTGCTCTTGTCACTATGGCGCTCTTTTCTTTGTCGCGTTTAGATAATATTTACTGTTTAGTTTGTTTCACGCTTACATGTATTATATTCACGGCCAAGAAGAACAGGCAGAGGGAAGATATAGACACCGCGGGGCGATGTTGCTTATTTTAAGTTGAACGATACCACTCCTACTGCCTGCAGCGCGTTTGCCAGGCTGGGTTGGGAAAGAAGACATAATGAGGAAAGGAGGACATTTCGTCCATTTAGTTGATCTGATCTTACGATATGGAAAGAAAATGGAGATTCATGTTTGCTGCTTTGCCACGGCAATTTGGGGAATAGGAGTATCACGGCATCCAAGATGGGACAGCTGCATTAGTAAATCAATGACAAGAACAACTTTTGATACAAGAAGTCAATTGCCTTATTTTGTTGACAGACGTCTGCATTCTTTACAAGATCATGTAAGTGAATCGCATCAGGCGGGTGTCCTGATGGCCAGGGTTAGACTCATGCCTGCGTAAGCCTTAATCATTATTCTCATAGGGACTTGCCATAATCAAAGACAAATCAACTCAGCTGATGGAAGCAATAGTAGGAATACGATCACGGAGGTATCTATGTTCTGTCTCAGAGCTCCCTTACATCTAGACTACTGCTGCCAGCTGGACCAGCTTCCCCCGAGTCCGTTATTTAGTGGATCTTAGCATTGACCGTGCTCCGACTAACGGAAGCTACCTTGCCGTGCCGGTAGCCCAAGCGACCCTTGAATTTATTTCCCCAAGCTTCCAACTATCACAATAAACATTCACATCCCATTCCACACTATCCCTCGGCCAAGACAAAAGCACGAGGAGAGCGTTCATTATGTCGGCGTTACAGCGCTCGCGATCAATTCGTAAACCATCTTCCACTACAACAACAGCTACTAATACCCCGAGTCCCTCAGATGGCTCACCGAGTCGTCTCCCTGTAAAGCCTCTGACACGAAGTGCAACAGCATCCACCAGCAGTGCGAGGACTTTGAGGAGTGGAGCGACAGGTCTTACGAGAACGACTTCAGTCAGGCAGCCTACCAAATCTACAGCTCCTGAACCTGTGAAGAGAGAGACTCGATATCCTCCGTCAACAACAACTACCAGGACGAGACCAGCGGTGAGACCAACCTCGGCAGATGGATCGTCGCAAGTTACGAGAAAGGCTCCAGCCCCTACGCATACCCGTGCTAAGAGCACGGCTACTGCGTTGAAGAACACCCCTGTCTTGCGACCGCCTTCGTCGGGTTCATCGGCCAGCAGCACTACCACTACAACCACAAGTCGCACACGCTCGTCAACAACAGCCAACGCCGATAAGACTTCGGGCGCTGCGCCTCGCCTTCGACCGGCATTCTCAACACTCCAGCAGCACTACTCGCCCGCAAAATCATCAGCGCCTAAGCCTCTGACATCGACGTTCCTCGCACCTCCTTCACCATCCAAACTCCCCGCCAACGTCGCTGCATCCGCTGAGACAAGCAGGCTCCAGACGGAGCTATTGCAGTTGCATATTTTACATCGAGACGCACCCACCGTAGACGCTGCATGGAGAGCCAGCGCCCAGCGCAAGCTCGGAGATCGATTCTCACAAGTTGCTACTGCTAGCAAAGAGGTTGACGACCAGGAGAAAGCCGAGGTAGAGAGAGAGAATGTCCTTGCTCTTCGCAAGTGGGCTGTTGGCGGTGGTCTGGAGGAGCGCATACAGATATTGGACTCAGTTATGAACGGTCTCTGGGCTTTGGAGGAACCCGGTGGTCGATACGCAAGGGTTGTTAGGCGGTTCGAGCGATGGGTCGAGCGCATGTGCGAAATTGAAGAGGCGCGCCGTGAGGGCGGTGCTTTGCTACAGGAAAGCGACGTGCTATTCATTGGGGAACTCGATTCTGCCTGGAAAGATGAATGCACTGGTTTAGTTCGACGATTGGACACCTTGAAGAGACAGCTCGACCAACTGGGAGACTTCGCTCACGATAACGAAGGAGATGCAGATAACATAGAGCGATCAAGTCTGCAACGCATGGTGGAAGGATCGCGAGAACTCGTTCACGGAATGCTGACGGAGTTGAATGTAATGGAAGACATCGAGCGCGATGCACTGTCGCGAGAGGACGAGTGGATTGAGAAGATGAACCGAGATGAGGATATAGATGATACCCCAAGAGCTGGAGCGGTTTGGAGAGTCGTGTAAGATAGAGGACTGGTTGACGACAGTTTGTGCGTGAGTTTGGAAATATCATCAAGGCAGCATGCGACATGAACGTCAGCAAGATCATAGCAGGCGATTCATTTTCTTCATGTAACGAATAGACGGTTTCCTTATTGTGTCCAGTACAGATTTGCTCCCGCTACGTCGATTTCATAATAAGTAGAATATGCTCTTCTATTTATTTCTCCCTTGTTTGCGTTTGCACAGAGCAATCGGATATCAGGTCAAACAGACATTTTGCAGCTCAAACATCAAGTGTTCGGGGCCTCCGACTCTAACTCGCAAGAAAAATGTTGATATTTATTTGGATTTTTGGTTGCAATCCGTATTGCAATGCTATATGGAAGTTTCCCACCTCATAACGAACGCCCCTCTAATGGCTCCCACAGCAAGAATGAAGTGTCGTCGTATAGAAATATCAGTCATAAATAGTAGATAAGGATTTATCGAGCAAGTTTCGGGTGGCAAGTAGCATTCTCCGTCTATGTCCGTTGTGGATTTCGAGATGTGATTTGTTTCGCAGCGACTTTGATGCTCCAGTTTCGTGAGACATCGTCCAGCTACCCCGCGATCTTCGCACGATGCCAAACCCCACCTCGTGCGACAGCATTTGACGTGGTTCTGCATGATAATGGCAAGTCAGGCTACGGCGAAATAACTTGGTAAGGTGCTTGGTATTGAGCTAGCTTGGATGGTGGTATCATAGGAAAGCCCTCCGAGGGAAGCTGACGCCTTCGACGGCAGGCTCGTCGACAAACCAACTGCAGCGCTCACCCGTACCCTCGTTAACAAGGGTGCAAGGAAGCCCGCCTTCGGTATCGAAGATCTGCTTCATGATATCCTTCTTGCCACCGCCAGTGGCGACAAATGCGACGCGAACGGCGTGGTTGACAACGGGAAGAGTAAGTGTGATGCGCTTCGCAGGAGGTTTAGGGGAATTGTCGATGGGGGCAACCCAGGCATTGGTCTCGCGGAGGAGCTCATGGCCAGGGAAAAGAGAGCAAGTATGGCCGTCAGGTCCGCATCCAAGGAGGAGAAGATCGAAAATAGGCAGGCGGACTGAGTCGCGGCTGGCAAAGCTAGCAACCAGGGTTTGCTCGTACTGGTCGGCAAGCTCCTGCAGGTCGTTCAGGTGCTCAGTGTTGATGGGGTGGACGGTAGGCTTCTGGTCCTCAGGAATCTTGTCTAGAAGCTCCTTCTTGAGAAGGGCATAGTTGGAGTCCTCGTGGTCGAGGGGCACGGCGCGCTCATCAGCGAAGAAGATTTCCCAGCGAGCGAACTCGACGACATCGTTGGGGCCGGATGATGGGGCCAGGAGGGCCTGTGCGAGTGTCTTGGGGAGCGAGCCGCCAGAGACAGCGACCTTGAAAGCACCGTGTCGAGCGATACCGGCGGCTTGGCTCTGAATAACGTACGAGCGCAGGGCCGGAGCGAGGGCGTCGACGTTGCGAAAGGCGAAAAGGTTGGGCTGTGTTTTACCCATCGTGACTTTGTGGTTGTGGTTGTGATTGTGGTTGTGGTTGTGGTGGTAATGCCGGTTTTGAAGCTTGCAGTGAGGTTATGACGATGTATGAGGAGATGGAAAGAGACGAGACGAGGAAAAAAAGAGATATGAGAAAGGATGAGTGGTTTTTTCGTGGAGCTGCGATGGGTCCTTTGACGCTTGACACGGGTGGGAGAAGCGGGATAAGTAGGTCAAGGGTATAAAAGAGACAATCAGTCAAGAGATAAATTGTCAGGATCTGGTTTGGGTTTGGATAATTTGATAAAATGTTACTGTAGCGCTAGAACCTGGGAGGCGGGGTTCCATGGAAGGTACGGCGTTATTGGGTAGCTACTTCGTCATCGCAGTTGGAGTGGATTGATTTTTGACGGGAGAAGTGAATGGAGATGGGAAAGCGCCTTCCTACGGGTACCGAGTAACAGAGAACAAGGGCTTTGGGCGGAAAGTACGGGGCGGGGAGGGATAGAAAACAGGCTCACGATAGCTTCTTAGGTACCTCAAGTTTCGCCTTGATGATGAGGTGAGGCACATTGGTAGCCTGTGCTTGTCTCAGGTACAGCAAATGATCGCTACGATAAGTAGCAGTGACGTGCTAGACAATACAGTAGCCTGTCTTTTGACTTTCAGGCTCTGGGCTATCTCTGTTGTGTTTGGTCGACTTTCTTTTGCCATGTTCTAGATAATGCAAGTCTTTTTAGCCGCGTGCTGTTGCGTCTTGACAAAAGCTTATCGGATTGCCGTTTTGTACCAGGGCAGTTACAAGCTGTCAGGTCACTCAGTACCTATTTGATAGGGATAGAGGCTGACCGTTTGATGTATAAAAGTCAGTAGCATTTGTAACGGTGTTATCAAACATTACCTTCAAGATGAAACTAGACGATAAATGGACATAGAGACTACTTATTGATCTCAGAGAAGAGATCTTGAAGTATGCTAGATCGAGCTACAGTGGGCTGATATGTGGTTTTGGTTGCTGACGTGCTATCGAGCCCTACATGCCAACCCCCCCTAGTCAAAGAGGCAAGTCAAGGTAGCATCACCATTGCCGAGTGGTAACACAGCACGACACCCTACAGTACCGTAGGGTCTGCCTCGCCGTCAACTTTGGCTTTTGTCTAATACTTGATGCTCCAGTGGTCTGACATTGCGTACTGAAGCATTCATTCACTGTCGCAGCTAGCATTCTTTACTATTACGACCAATAACAGTGTCTGTAGTAATTCCGCCCATGCCTCAGGTAGTTTCGTAGCAAAAGTCAGTCAAGGCACAACATGTATCCATTTCTAAATTCTGATATATACCTCCTAGATCCCGCAAGAAAATGACAACAACATCCAAGTTCAGGGGAGGATAAAATCCATGGATTGTGCAGAATGCATGTGCTTGCCTGGCTTGGCGGAGGGTTTACTGACAGTGGTTTATGACGTAGTTAGGCCCGGTAGAGGGCAGGCGGGTTTAAACGCGCCGCTAGCCCTTCTTGGAGCCTTTGTGGTTTGTACTCCGTAGCATTGGATTGTCTCAGTCAAGAAAGAAACCAGATTGGGAATAACTGTCAAAGGATACGACTCCGGTTTCCCTAGCACGCTTAGTTCTATGGGAATATATATATAAGTAAGATATAATAAGAGAATTACCTCTACTTGATTATTGATAAGATGTAAAAGATATCTCTTAATAGCCTCCAACAAACCAAATACGCTCCAGACTTTTTTAGGGCAGATGCCGGCTGAACCCTTAAACCCTTAAACCCTTGAACCCTGTCTCTCTGCCCCTCCAACGGGGCTGACCCCTCCAAATGTTTTCACCCTTCTACAAGGATCATTAACTTACGGATATTGATCCGTTGAAACAGGTAAAAACCATTGAACACATCCGCGGTGTTTCTTGAAGTATACTCTCAAAGTCCAGCATTAGAATATGATGAAGGTCCCGTTTCCAATGGCACACTGCCTAGAAAATTCCCCACCTCTCTTGTGTCAGCAGATATATCGCTGGAAATCACGGTGTACTAACAAACCCAATCGCTAAACATGTTGGATATGCGTTTGTATGGCACTTGAATGGATTTTGCCTATAAAGAAGGGGTACTGTGGCTATATCCTCAGCCGTAATACGTCCAAAAACAATATCTGAACGCCATAGAGCAAATCTGCCTTGTTCAGACAATACCTCCCACCCATAATATTTCCATTGGGGTGTAACACTTCAAGACCCTTTCAGCATACCTATGTTGTATTTCTGCAAAATTTGAATACGTCAATAAGCCGTATTGTTCTACACTGCTTATCTGTAACTGCAGCGTCAATGCGAGGACACCAATGTCATTATCGCGTTGCAACTGCAAGTGTGGTCATTGTCGGGAGACCAACCACCGTCAAGGGGGAGGCTCCTAAGTTATCAATAATAGTATGATTGGCTGCTTCTTATGTAGTCCACCGCCAATAGATTGGTACCGGCCCGGCGCAACTAGAATCGTCGGAACATAATCCGAGGTGAGTCGTTGAACCTCATAGCAAGACCACCCCAGGATCATGATCGTAAGACGAACTACAAGGACCCCTATCCCTGTAACAAAACTTCCCAGCGAATATCCCTCTATACGGTACAGTATCTGACAGCTGCGGTTAGTGGTCGAATGAAATGACGTGGAGGGAACCGGAAACCTCTGGGTATTTCCCACATGTGGGACGTTCATTTTTTTCCTTTTTTTGGAGGGAGCAGGCGGATCAGAAAATAATAGGGAACCCAGGCTCTTTTCAAAGCGGAAGACATAAAGATTCGATTAGATCTATGTGCCTAAAGATAGTCTAAGTGTTTCAGTGTTTCAGTATTTCAGTCATCCTGATTAAACTTCCCTATTATTTTCTGACCCACCTGGGAAGGAAGGAAAAAGGATGGAGGGAGGGAGGGGAAATAGAGGGGTTGAAGGAGAAGAAAAAAAGAAGCGTTTACGTATTGTACCTAGAATGGGATGGACCCTGGCGATCAAATCATCAACCGTTCCAGATTCTTTCCTTCTCTAGCTTCTGAGTGGTGATCGCACTTGACACTTGACACACCGCACACTTTTGATCTCATGTGCCCGGAACCTTCGCTCCGACAACCAACAGCAACAGAACAGCCTGTTTCTTCAGGAGCCTTTCTCCTTCTTTCAACCAACCTTACGCCAGAATCGATTTCCCTGTTTTCGCTCTTCCTCGCAAGGAGCATCAAGATTTCAGGGTCCTTGCGAGAATCCCTGAATCTCTGGCGGGCCCAAGCAGAAAATAAAAAGCCTGCCGTTGCAGAACAGGACTAACATCAAGCCTCGTGAGTCAAGTAGCGAATCGCTGCGTCTCACTCAGATCCTTGGCTTTCCGACCCTTGCTTGTCTGGCAACTCGACGATAGTTGTCGTCACTTCTAGACTTCTCTCTCTTTTTTCCCATTTTTAAACCACTCATTATTGATACAACTGTCGCCGCTATATAAGTATTCAGCCAATACCCGGACCGACCCTTCTTGTTCTGTAGGGCCTCCCCCCACCAAGACTTGGTCTAGATCCATTGGACCAGCTTTTTTCTCCTTCCTCTCTACCACTCACCACCCGAGGTTGTCCATGTCAACTTACACAACTGGTCACAATCATTGACTTCAATTCAAATTCACCCAAGTACCTGCATCTCAATATGGACCCGACAGCTCGGAACGAACAGCTGTTAGACCGGCGATCACAGCTCACCGAAGGACTCTCCAGCCTGCCCTATGACTTGATACTTTATCTCGACCGTGCCGTTATCCACTCGAATCTAGCGTATCCGGACCTCGCAGCTGGCGATGCGTATCGTGCACTTCTTCTTACTGATGAGGTTCTCAACGAGGGTTTCGAGTATCACGAACAGGCCTTGGAGTCTCTGCAGATGCACACGGCAGTTCCTCTTCCAGATGTTCTTGTCCATGGCAACCTGCCCCAGGATGAACTTCAACCCAACGAAGTTGGCTCAGAGATAGAAGACGAGTCGGTGAAACGTTTAGCCATACTAGCTCAAGTTCGTGCATATCAAATTTTGTCACTGAACCTCTTGCTCTGCGGATCACTACAGAGTGCTGCCAGCTTCTGTCAACGTGGTCTTCAACTATCACCATCGAACCAAGAACTTCTCGATACTAAGAGCAACATTGTAACTGTTGCCCGTCGAAGACTTCGCCGCGATGATATCGACATCGATTACCCTAACCTTCCCGAGCAAGGTCTTGTCCGTCGCGAGGTCTATCCCTGGAATGACCATGAACCTGACCGCTTCGCTCCAGAATCGTTGGTGGAGCTTAACGAGCACCTGAGTGTTATAGCACCCAAATGTGCTGTCGAAGTTGCTACGCTACCTGTACTATTAGAAGGGGCTAGTAACACTGATGACTACGAAATCATTCCCACGTGCAAGCAGCTAGGCGTATTTGCTAAAGAGGATATCGCTGCTGGTGAGGTCGTACTTAAGGAATACTCACTCCTTACCGCCAACAACCGCTTAAAGGACTCGATCTGCGATGCTTGTAGTTCCGAGTTACCTCCCCTAGGCAGTGAGAACGAGCCTGTCAACTGTCCGGAATGCTACGACACAGTGTTCTGTACCCAATACTGTTTTGAACAGGCTATGGAGCGATACCACCCAGCAGTTTGCGATAAAGACGTCGATGCAATTGCTAAAGACCCTGACGCATTTGAAGCGGACCACACGCTCTACCTCCTGCTCCTCTCCCGTATCCTAGCCATAGCAGCACATGAGGAGGTGAACCCCCTAGATGTTCGGGAGGTCAGGTATATCTGGGGTGACTTTGTTCCAACTCGAACCAACGACATCAACGCCTCACCAAACGCCGGCCCACCTCCTGAATGGACGCTTCCCTTCTCCTTTAAATACAACATCGAAACTCCACTCCACGTTCTCGAGAAAATGGACATAAACATCTACGACACACTGGCTGAATGCGACCTCTGGGTGCTCAACACATTATACGCTAAATTTCGCGGCACCGCATCCGCTCGTAAAAGCCTTCGAGACGGTCGTCCTGATGTTGCCGCTGTGCATCCCTATTGGTGTCTCGCAAACCATGACTGCGATCCCAATGTCACATGGGAATGGGGTGGCCATATGGTCCTCGAAGCCAGAAAAGAGCGAGTCGTGGGTGGTCGACCAGGAGGTATTAAGAAAGGCGAAGAAGTTCTCAATCATTACTGCGATGTCGACCTCCCCGTGCAGCAACGGCGAGAGTGGGCGAGGGGAAGTTTGGGCGGCTGGTGTATGTGTAAGCGATGTCGCGATGAGGCTGCAGCGGGAGAGACAGAGCAGGCTTAAGCGGGCTTGTCGTTGACTGGGTATATATAAAGCGACGAGTGGGTTTGTTTTCGCCCTCCAGGGATGGGTTTAGACAAAATGGGCGGATTTGGTCGTAGCGAACATGCGCATATTGGGTGCTAATCCTGTAAGCAGGATACGGAGTATGCAGTTGGATATTACTGTTTGGGGGCCTCCAGATATCATATAATAACGAGGATAGAACAAATAAACGGAGTTCTAATGTTGGGGTTATAAAAAGATGCAGCAGAAAAGTGAAGGCTTATCCTAGGTCCCAAATGACATTATGCTGGTATTAAATATAATGGGTGAAACATAATCACAATAGAGTATTGCATCTCTCGGCTATTTCCGTATAGGTCAATTGAAACGTTGTCGACTGTCAAAAGGCTCGGCATAATTGTGAGTAATAATCATCTTCACTTCCTTGCAAGGCCATCACATTGATCAAACGTAGGCAGCACTTGAACTCACACTCGACGCACTTCTCACCACGTCTTTAGATAAAAACTTGCTTCTATTTGGATGTAAGAATCTCACCTCGGCTGCTCAGGCAGCGGTCGAGGTCCTCCTACAATCTGTCTTCGGCCAGCCCCAATACCAACCGATCCCTTGTTCTGACTATCTCCGCCAGTATAACCAGCCCATTGTCCAACGTCCCATCGACCGCCGATGCCACCACCAATGCCCTCTACGCCGTCATTAGAGCGGACCGCAGCAGCCGTCTCCTTCTGTGCATCTTCCCACTCACGTTGTCGTTGCCGCTCCATCTCCATCTCACGCTCCAGGAGTGACTTGGATGCCCAGCCGCCAGCCTTAGTCTTGCTTTGGCTCTGTGCGCGACGGTGATCCTCAGCATCGCGCTCGGCTGTAGCGCCGAGCTCACGGGAGTAAGTTGTCTGGGCTGGCGGTGGCGAGGGAGCTGGGTTGCTTGACAAGAAGCGATCAGTACGGCTTGGTACGGCCGGCGAAGGCTTCGGTGAGTATGTAGCAGGATCTGGCAGAGGGCGGCTGCTAAGATTTGGTGACTTGACCTGAGGGAGAGTTGCAGGGTCAGGTAGAGGGCGAGGTGATCTTGAAGGTAGTACAGGGGCATTGTTGGCCTGTAGAGGCTCCCTGTTAAAGGGGGACCGAGTTCGAAGAACCTCTCGTTCGTCCCTCGACCAAGAATCGGAGCGCGATGGGGGACTGGACACCAGCTTGGGTTTGGGCTTAGGCAAAGGCTTAACCTCAGCACTTCCGTGACGTTGAGCTCTCTCTTGACGCTCTCGCTCATACTCGGCTTCGCGCTGTCGAGCGAGCTCCAACTCTTGCTCCAGCTGCTTGACGCGGTTCTTATAGTCGTCTTCCGAAGCGCCATCCTGTTGCGATGCTCCTTGGTCGGCCCTGTACTGGCTCAAGAACTGTCCAGTCAGTTTGGAATTACCACGACCCTTCAGAGACTTTCGCTCCTCGGCCAGTCTGGCTTCGGCTGCTTCTTCCTCCTTGCGCCTTTGCTCCTCTGTCAGTTGCCATTGCCGTTCCTCCTCCTCCCATCTTCGCTTTTCTTCTTCAGCCTCCTGCCGCTCCTGCTCTCGTAATTGCTCCGACTCCTCTTCCCATCGGCGCTCCTCTTCAATCCGTGCGTGTTCCTCTTCCTGGGCTTGCCGTCTCTCCTCATCCTCGGCTTCTCGGCGAGCACGCTCTTCCTCGTCTTTTCGGCGGCGCTCCTTGTCAGCAAGGCTTGGCACGCGGGGGCCGGCATTGGTGATTTGCCGCCTTCCACCAAACGAGATACCAAGGTTACCCTGGCTGGCACCTCCCAGATAACCGTACTGGGCAATATTCCAAGCTGGTGCAGTCGTACCTTCGTGCTCCTTCTTGCTCCAGCTGCTAACGGCGCTGGGGGATTCAGGTCCATTTCTGGGACTCTTGGTAGGGCTCCATCTTCCTGAGCCGGAATCGCCAGTTCGGTGGGGCATGGCGGCAGATCGCCCAAAGGCGGGCGACTTGTTGCTAGTGACAGATGCCCCGCGATCGCGTGTTCCCGTGGGTGTCCTTGTGCCTGTTCCTTGCGGTGTCACGGTTTCAGGTCGGTTCTTGGGTCCAATTGATGTAGGAAAATTCCGGGGGTTAGCAGCATGAGCCGCTCTGCTGAATGCGCCGATGCATTGTAGAACTTGTGTTGGGTCCTTTTGCTCAAACAAATCGACGGTGAGAAACGTATCGTGCTGCTGGAGGTTCAGAGGCGGAGACTGGCAGGCGCGCAGAAATAGCGAGATGTTTTCCATTTGTACGAAAGGCATGGACGATTTCTTGAATCGAACTCCGGGAGGGGGCAGAGCGAGATTGGCGAGTCTAAGAGTGGTGTAAGTCCCGCATCCATGATTGCCCAAGGATAGAGACGACTTACCTGCATAGAGCGACTCCATCCTTGAGTCCTTCGAGGAGATCTGAAGACGGGAGGTTCTCTCCTAGAATATCTTCAATCCATGTACGAGCCTCGTTTGCAGCGGCAGGTGTGTATTTCTCTAGGCGCATCTTGCGCAAGTCTTTGTCGAGTGACGAAACGGACGCCATGATGACGAGTTCGCAGTCGAATTATCAGGAAGAAGTAGCTCAATCACTTTGAGGGGCAGGAAAACTAGGATTCTATCTCGGCTGGCACGAGTTGAAAGTTGACGTTGCAAGGTCTTGGATCTGTGAACACCGCGCGGTATTGTCGCAAGCTTCAAGATTAGGTAAACGAGGGGTGGGGGTATCAAGTCGCAATTAAAACAAATGAAGCTTTCTCCATGAGGATTCCTCGAGAGATCGACTTGCAGGTGACGAGTTTTGGTTTAGGTAACTAGGAAGAAAAGGGCAGAAGAGTCCCGGGTATCCGAAGGTGAAAATGACGGAGGATATCCAAGGAATTAGTAGGCGCCTTAGTATGGCAGCGGGCAAGATTGGGCGCTACGCACCCAATGCCAATACCGCCCTTCTCTCAGAAATGACGTGGATTGGGTAGAGGTGGCTGGGGCGCAGAAGCGGAAGCGGAAGCGGGCACGGTGGCTGGTGCATCATGACGTGGCTGAATATTTGTCATGGATTCAAGACTTCACCAAACCAGTTCGCCGTTTGCGCCCCCTCCATATTCTTTTGGTCGCATTCATACTCACAACTTGAAATAAAAAAGCGTAATGGCCATAAATCAGATTGGCCCTGTTGCACGGGCCTGGTACAAGTGGAAAGCACTCCGCTTACCATGGCGCAAACGGTTCCTCATGGGTTCGTTGATATCCATCTCCATGTCTTGCTCTGCTCTCCCACTTACACAAACCACCAGGTTTCGATCTCCAAGGCAACACCTACTGGGAGTTTCGACTTACACGAGGCGCCGAGAGTAACGAGCGCTGGCGGAGAATTGTCAAATATCCTCGATCAGCACACTATTCCTCCGTAAAGGTTAGCCCGCAATGGCATCAATGGCTACGGCACACACGCGAGGAGCCTCCGAGCGTTGATGAGCAGCGGGGCGATATCATGCGCCGGGTGAGGATGCAGCAGCTCGCTGCTGAGGCGGATGCACGATGGGAGGCCAAGCCGAGAATGATGGACGCACCACAGGCTGCACCAGCACCGTTATTGTCTTCAGTCAAGGCTAGTCCGCTACAACATGATGCTGGCAAGGGCGAGCAGACTAATACAACTGCAAAGAAGGTTGAGGATAAGGCTGAAAAACAGGATGATCCTTGGGCAAAGGCTAAAGCGAAGGGACCAGGCGAGACATGGCAACCTGCTGCTTGGAGCCCAACGGCAACGAAGAAGCGTTAAAGCTGGTATGACGTCGACCAAGTCCAGCAGCTTGCTCTGCCAAGCCAAAGACTTTTATCAATTGTAACAATACTGTACTAGAGCATTAAAAGAAGTTACGAAGCAGACTTGATGGAGACATGTTGGATATCATTACTCATTATGGTTATGTGCAGGGGTAGTCTAGAATTTGTACAATATCGAACAATAAAACTTCCACAACCTATTGCCGTTTTCATGACTCCATTTCCTGTGTAGCTTTTAAAACTTCCAACAAAACCCGAATTCTTTCTGCTGAATTGGTAAGGACTTCTTGTGCAAGAACATCAGTTTCGTCGCTTTTCATCTTCCCAGTACGCCGCTTCTTTGCTTTTGTTTCCCGAGCCATGATACCCTTCTCAACAGCCGTTTCGAATTTATCAGAATAAACCATTAAACCGCAAGCCCACAGAAGCTGTATAGCGTCCTCGACAACTAGTGATAGTTTCGCGTTGTCTTCCAGCGCCACCGTATTTGCTGGGTGGGGGACAAAGCATTGCTCTAACATGGGTAAGGTTAAACACCCATGGGCATCACCTTCTGGATCAACCTTGGAAGGGTTTTTGTAAGAATTTGGTAATAAGAGGTCGAATAGTTCTTTAGTAACGGTGATGTGCGCCTCCGGTAAGAGGACATTTGGTCGCTGACATGCAAAAAGAGAGAACATAGGAAGTGGGAGAAGTTTGAGGGAGGCGGTATACTCTTCATATAAACGATGAAGCTCGACGGGTTTTCGGAGTGACCACGTCACTGCAGAAAGTAGCTTGAAGAGGCGCAGGCGTATGTTTACAGATTCGACTAAGCCTGGCGCATGTGCTCCAGCTGTTCCAAGCTTCCGCGTGTCTTTGGGTTTTTGAGGTGTCGGTGGCTCAGAAACTCCTGAAGACATGGACTCCTCATCGTAGTAATCGCCAAATTTGTCGTTTTCCAGGTCGAGCACTTGCTCCCGCTTTCGTTTCTTAGGCTGCTTACGGGATCCTCTGGGCTCTTTGTCGAACACTTCTCGGTAGGCCGATGATGATATTTCGCTTCCGTCTGCAAATAGAGCCTTCATAAATCCCTTGGCTCCATTCTGTCGTCCATTTTGTTGATCCATATACATGACAATAATAGAGTCATTGCGTGCTGTACGGGGTAGTTCGCTCTCCGGGCCATTTGCTTGTTGTGCTTCTTTATCACGTCGCTCACGTTCCGTCCAGTCGGCCTCCAAGACATCCAACATCAAATCTAACCAAACTTTCCAATAACGCCATCGTTTGGGGTATAAGACACTGCAGTTGAAGGCCCAACCCAAAGTAGACCAAAAGTCTTGTCCACGGTTCCATATGCTGCCTTCGTTGGCGAGTTGACCTCGAAGTCGTTCGTCGTCTCCGTTTGATTCCACATCGGACATGTCGCTATCATTTCCCTGTGCATTTTGGTCCCATCTACGTCCCCAGCGTGGCGCGGAACTGAATTGGAAGGCTGTTCTGAAGTCGGCATTGATGGGACCGACGATGGTGAGTAGATTGCGTAAATAATCGAGGGCTTGCGAGGAAACATCGAGACGGTCTTTCTTCTCTGCGCGTGTGGTGTGGAGTGGATGTATTATAAGAGTGTTTAATAGAGCGAGGTGACTCGCAGGAGGAACGGGAACTGGTCTCTTTGTTGGTGTACGGCTAGATGCGCCAGAACCGGCAATACTGTTGAGGAGACTAATCGCGGAGCTGTCTATCAGGGTATCAGATATAGTCACATTATCAAGAATAGTGCGCGCGGAACCATACAGAGTTGTTCTTCAAGAAAAATCTGGCAATGTGCCTTCAAGTCGCGGGGCAGCTGTCGCGCATCGCGATAGGGACAAGGGTTCTCATGCACGGGGCTGCTGGCCGCCGTGGACTTAGCATCATGCGCGGTTACGAAAGAAGCTGGCGACGAGAGACATGAAGATGACGACGCCGTTGCCATTGCGCGTTTGAGGGCCAATACATATGTGGATGTTGAGGTTTAGGCAGATAACGGGTGATAAGGTGGGAAGATTCGGGGTGAAAGAGGGCTGAATTAAAGAGTCAAAGAGGCAGGATGGAACCAATTTACGCGGTTTGAACACACGAAGCGCGCGTCTATCAAGAACCGCGTACACTATCAGTGCTCACTGCTTGCTGGGTTGGAGTAGCTTGGTGGTTGCGGTACCTGAGCTTTAGCAGCCACAGCCTAAACCTAAATTTAGTCGCACTGGGTCAAATCAGTGACGCCATCACTGGAATGGATGCATTAGGTAGAGGAGCCACTTGCAATCCATAACTGATCTTTCTAGTGCTACATACACATAAATGATACATGATGAAAAGCACAAACAGTGGGGGAAAAAAGAATGCCTCAACTCGAGATGAGCAAAGGGAAAAAGTAAGCTGATAAGACTGGGATTCGAACCCAGGCCCCTTTCGAGACTGCGAATCGTTACTAGTTCGAATCGGACCTGAACACAGCGCCTTAGACCGCTCGGCCATCTTACCTTAATTGCTTGTTGAAGTACAGGCAGCTGATGTGCAACATCAACCTTACTAGCGAATACGCTCAGCAATGCAACCTCTTCACTTGCAACTGGATGATCACGGAGTAGGAAGGTCATCGTGGCATATTCTTTTAATTTGAGATGAATCCCAACATCTAATCATACAATAAATCTTACAAGAGCAATTGTTTGTTATCAGTTATAATAATTAAGACCAACTTGGACTCGTGACAGTGTCTATCAGTGTCAACTGTCAAGAGACCATGAACAATACCCGCTATACGGCAGTCCAGGAGAGCTTGATATAAACACGCACTTTAGAAATCACTGCTGCCTAACCTCGATATCTCCCCTAAGTAGAGTTTTGATTTTCACTCAATTACTTTTGCTTTGCCGTGCATGAACCTCGCGCATACATCTACGTGAAGGCATATTCATATACCAAAAACTTACTAAAACTCAACATTATGGCCTACAAAACGAAGCAAGCACACCTTTCAGAGCTTTCATAATTCTTTCACTTTCGTCAAACTATCCAACTTAGGCCAACATCACTCTCTCTTCATATTTGGACAACTGGGCTTTGACAAGATGATCGGTTATCCCCATGGCCAAGTTGGCCTCTCAGGCACATCGAGATATCTCGAAAACACATCTAGCAACTCGGATGGTCATAATCAAGAGGGCCCTGCTTTTGTCGTCATAAAGCTGCCCGCCTTTTTTGTGAGGGCCTTGAAGTGGCTGCGTCCCCAGGTAGTACACAACATCACCCCTTCGGTCTACACACCTGCACCTGTACCCTTACCAGCACTTAAAGATATTCCAGACCCTACTCCCGAAGACGCTGAAGACTCTTTAAATCCTCTGGAGTCAATAGACGACTCTCTGTATGATGAGTATACCAAAGCTACACCGGCCAAACAACCCAAACAATCCAAACAAGAAAAAAGGGCCTTACGAGAGGCAGCGAAGAAAATATCGAAAAAAGAGAAACTTGCCAAAAAAGCAGAACTTCGAAAGTTGGCCGCCAAGCAGTGGAAGCAAGGCAAGAAAAGCAAGAAAAGCAAGAAAACTGCAAAAACAGAGAGGCGAGCAAAGGCGCAAATCAGTGCAGCACCTCTGCCTCGTGACATGGATATGAAGCCATTCCCAGGAAGGGTGTTCCAGTTGCCGAGATATCAAGGCAAGCATTTTTCTTTTCAACTCTGCGAATGTAACGATCCCAATATACTCACGCTGTGGACTGATGGTTCACTATCCCGTGATGGAAAACTCGCTGGGGCTGCGGTTGCATATAGAGATATGGCTGCTGAGGACAAATCACACGGGCGAGATTGGAAGGATATGGCTTGGAAAGTTGACGGGCACGGCCGGCAGATTGGTTACATTGAACTCTCTGTCATTGCAGGAGCTCTCGATATCGCTATCACTAAAGTCTCGCAGCAAACGACAGGCTCTATACGCTCAGTCTTCATATGCACGGATTCTATGGAAGCCATCGGGAGATGTCAGAACATCAGCCGTATCCAACTACCTCCTCTAGATTCGCTCGTTCACAGGCGATCACAAGAGTTGGTTGCTTTGGGAGTCAGCCTATCTATCGTCTGGAGCCCTGGTCATAGTGGCATTGAGGGCAACTCTCGTGCTCATATTGCCGCTGGAGCTGTGACAAAATCGCGTCGACCAGACAAGAAACCTGGAAAGGTCTCGGATCCTCCCGCTGTGAGCGACATTAGAAGCTTCACTATCTGTCGCATGCCATAGACATGGCGAATTACAAATGTTTCTGAGGAGGAATGGGATGTCAGTGGCTGTTTGCTTGTACAGATATAGAATTTGTGAGCACACTGCTCTTGAGAGAACATTATCTGAACAGTTAAAAGGGATATAACATGCAAGTGGACGCGCTCATGTATTATAAAGTTTAAAATCAATTAATAAGGTGTTCGTTATCATCATGATTCTGTGATGTAGTTCCGGCCTCCATCTCTGTCCTAAGCATCGTTATGTCAAATTATTATACCACCCATTTATAAGTCAAATAACACCTTTTTTCTTTTCTTCAAACCTGGAAGAACTATACAATCAGCAGACTAAGCCTCAAACATTCAACTCCGCAGCCGATTTCTTGTTCTTCTCCTCAAGTGCCCCCTGGTCCAACTCGTGCTCAGTTTCAAACTTGCGGTCTAAGCTCTTTGCCTTGACACAAATAAGAGACACCACAAGTGCGACGCAGGCCAGCAGAGTCATGACTAGCCAAACCATTCGCAGACCCTTGATGTATCCATCGATGATTGTGTCTTTCATGAGCTGCATGCCAGCAGGAGACTTCTTGATGACCTGGACCAGCGCTGATGCATCCTTGGCCCATTCATCGGCCTTGGAAGCGAACACTGCGCTCTTGTCAATTTGTTTGCGAAATTGGTTCTGGAAAGTAACACCCCCAATGGCAACACCAATACCTTGCCCGAGAGACCGACAGAATGCATACAGACTGGCTGCGAAAGGTAGGTCGGAGTTGGAAGCGGCAGCTTGGGCAGCAAATGATTGGGCTGAATAGAGGATACCCAGTCCAAGACCTCCAGTGAGGTAGATAAGCACCCATCGGAAGGTCTCAGTGTCTCTTTCAAGCAGCATCATCAAGCCCATACCCAAAGGCACGAGGACCCATCCGGCCCAGATAAAGGGTCTGTATGCGCCCGTCTTGGCAATCAAGAGTCCAACCACAACAGCAGCGGGCGCTACTGTGCCAGTGAATGGCAGGACAGCAACACCTGCAGTAATAGGCGAGGAGCCTCTGACCTCGTGGTATAGAGGGACGTAGTATACAAGACACCACACGATGGTGCCATGGATGATGGTAGCAAAGTATGCAGAGAGTGCTGTTAGGGAGGTGAAGAGGCTGGGTCTCAGAAGGGGGTCACATCGGGAGTATTTCCTGCAGAACTTGATGTGAAACCCAAAGGCAACAAGGCCAAGAATACCAAAGATAAGTGGGACAACAGTTCGGGGGTTGCTCCAGTCATACATAATACCACCTACGGGTATTTGTTAGCAATATTCCCATACGTGATCAAGTTAAAATCTGTACTTACCCCAGCTCAGAGGAATCAGGAAACTTGTTAGAGAGCCAATAAAGATGATCGTTCCAATCCAGTCAAACTCCTTAATCTTTGTATTGACCGACATATCCTCCTTTCGTTTGATACGCATGGTGATGGGAATGGCGATGTAAGCGACAGCACAGAAAGGCAAGTTAATCCAGAACAACCAAGGCCATGACACCTCGACAAGGGCACCACCAATCAAAGGTCCTAGGATACTACCGATCGCCCAGTTGAGGGAAATGAGGCCGAACCATTTGCCTCGCTCTCTAAGACTCACAAGATCTGTAGCGATAACATATGTCAAAGCGAGAATACCACCAGAGCCAAGGCCCTGGAGTGTTCGGCCTCCGAGTAGTATAGCGACGTTCTTTGCGAGGGCAGCCATGATGCTACCGCCCGCGAAGACAGTTACGGAAGCGAGTAGGGCAGGTCGACGGCCGAAAATGTGAGATAGAGAAGCGACAGGAGGTTGAATGACGGTCGAGGCGAGGAGGAAACTGGTGCCGCACCAGAAGGCTTCGATGGCTGATGCTCCGATGTCTTCTGCAATGGTCTACACGTTTTTGTGTTAGCAGACATCAGTGACAGGTAGTATTGTATGTTTCGAACTGACCGGTAATGCAACGCAGATGATTGTCGAGTCAAGAGCAATGATGAAAGTGACAAGACATAGCGTGCCAAAGGCACCATAGAAGCGCCATCCTCGAGTTGTGCTTGCAGGAATATCCTCCGTTGCCTTTATGTGAATAGATGGAGGACCAGAGGATGAAGGGTCGAGTTGAGGGACTGGTTTATGATGGTGAGAAGGGCCTGTCTTGCTCTCATTGGCATTGATATCAATAGGGGAGTGGTCATCAACTCTGTGGTCAGCCATGATAGAAATCCAAAGATATAGCGACTGCTAGACTCTTATCAGGATACCAAGGCATACGGTAGAATGATAATTGGACCTCACTATTCAAGATCCTCGACACAGGATGCAACCCAGCTTATAAGAACACCAAAGAACAAGCGGGAACTATTTTACTTTTGCTACCTTTGGTTTCGCCATGCTCATCAGCCAGCCCCAAGCAACTCATAGTTCCCCGACTAGATATGCATGAACAGCAAACAGCTTCCCCCTCTCAGGCTACTCAGAAGCTCTCATTTCGGGACCGACGAAGAGAAGGGCCACATCTTACTTTCTTGAAAATGCCCTAGTGATCTGAGGAGGGTCCAACGACTTCTGCTCCTCCTATCTCAGCTCAGTCCAGTGCTGGAACTAGTGAATCCTAGCATGAATATAGCCTGGAGTTACTCTCACTTATCGACTGAGCCTCATCGGGTGCATCAGCCATGTTGGCGACCGCCTCTTTGCCCTATCAGCGCCGTCCCGCCGCTAAACAGGGGCTATTGAATGAAGCAAGATTTAGATAACCGATCTATGATGGCGTAAAATGAATTAGATTATGTATACTTTTTACTGTGAAAGAATCGATTGTATGGTACGACATTGCACAATTGAAGCTCGAGTATACGTCATCTCCCATCATGAGCCAAAAGACGGAACAAAGTGACTCAAGCGCTGAAAGATGAATCCATATTCGGACCCGAAATCTCACTGTAACTTGTCCATCTCGACTGTCAGCCCTACGGACCAACGCCACGGGTCTATCAATCTAGACCACTTGCGATCCTAGCGCTTCCATCATCTTCGTAGGGCTCCGCAGTCTCCGCTCTCGGCGAGGCCGTGGTTTCGTATCTAACGCCCCAAAGGCAATGCACGATGAGGATAATACAACAATAAACAAAACGATACCCACTTCGAACACTGGACTATTGACAAAGTATGCCTTGCGCGATGATGGGTCTGTCGGTTTAGCTAAAGTTGAGTATTTATTTCAGGCTCAATCCCCTGACATCCATTTCAGTCTGTTGATGCTTGTTTTTGATAGGCGAAGAAGGTTCACTACTCTCAGTAGCTAATCTAGGGCACCTAGTAGGCAGCCCAGTCAGGTTACAACTGAAATTCATAAATATCTATATTTCTCTCGAGGAAGCATCAAGCGTTTACATTCGCATGGATTAATACGCAGTTGGCCAAACATCAAATTACCCGACTCTTGATCCCCGAAATCTCTTGTCATATAGCTTTAGACAAACGCGAGTGCTAGCCCAAATATTATAATGGAAATTATGAGTAGCTGTTGTGACAGGCGATCCACCACAAAAGAAACACGAGCTTCTTAATTATCGGTCATCAACTCTCCGTTATATCCTAGTCATTAAATACATCTGGAAACGCTCAAAGCTTTGGGCGGCAGCGCTTAATACCGCGCGTATCCTCGATGCAACCAACAATGACCAACCGCATGTGTGTGTCATGTACGTCATTGGGAGTGTGGTCTCTCTGTCTCTCACCTTACCTTTTAAGAGCTGTATTGGAACATCAGGCTGGATGGCCATATCGCACCTCCACTCATCGCGTAGCTGACCTCTCGTTGCGGCTCAAATTGGGCTGTGTACCACATCACATACCATATGTAGCTAGCAGACGAATCATCGTTGAAGCTGCAGTCGTATGATCTCGACAATATCTTGTTTCCGCCCCCTATGGACCAATAGTTGTGGCTCGCGGGCGGTACCGCTCCAACGAGAAGGATACAATCACGATACAAGCAGAGTACTTGCTCGAAACTTGATGTACGTGATGCTCATACCTCGGATGCAGATGTCGTTCTGCTTATCATTGGGCGATTCATATTTTCGGACTCACGAGGGTGTTGGTTGGGTAACAAAAGATGGTGCTGGCTCCCATTTTGGCTTCACCGATCCGAGATTCGCAGATAGCCGGCCTCTCTAAGACACCATCTTGTGACGTGAAGGAGGCTGAGCCTCATAATATGCAAAACCAACTGGCTTCGACATTCACCGCCCTTTGTGAGGTTGGAGACTGCTTCATCTTTAGACGTAGACTATTTGCTGATCGTGATGATGAAAAAGGCGTCCACAGGATGGCCTCAAAAGCATTGAAGCTGTTATGGATGGATGGGTGGGTAAATAACACATGTGGTCATCAATGCCGCCAATATTTGATGTTGGGTCGAAACCCTCGATGCCCCATGGCAATCATGATGCTGCCCGACTCTCGAGAAGAATGGGAGAAAGGCTATGCATCCGAAATGACAAGAAGCTGGAAGATTGAACCAAAGCTGGTGCATCCCGATAAGGAGTTGAATTCGCTCCTAAGTGCCAGAAGTCGTAGGTAAACTACCCACGGCTCAGGTGATCAAGCGCAACATCAACAATGGTCTGTGTGTTGACCGTCCAAAATTGCCGGTCGAGGCATTGTTAGGGCCTTCCCAATCAACTTCAAACTCGCGAAAGGCGCCCAGAAGGCTGTGTCATGAAACCCCAGGAGCAGTGTTCAGATACTGCCTTATCAGCACGTCGAGCAGAATTGTGTTGAGCCTTCAGGTACCATCGCTTGTCGCAGAAGGCTCCCACTTAGGTATATGATGTCCCTACCGGGCAAGAGGCCAGGAGGCCATAGCGGTTTTCTTCGATAAAGAAGGATGAACCAGTATCCATTTATCGCTCCAAGATTGTCGCAGACACCTTCCAGTTGTAAAGTGCTGCAAGAGCTAGCACAATTTGAATAGCTAAGGCAGGCACTTCCTTGACAGAGGTGTCGAGCCCGCCTTCTGTAGTTATTTATATTATTAGTATCCGTAAACTTGGAGAAGGTGATACTGTAGGCAGGTAGCCAGCCAGTCGCATCCCAGCAGACCTAGTCCCCATACGGCCCCATACGACTTACCTTAACTAGAAGGCATCTGCCACGAAGACTGTAAAGGCGGCTTTTCTTGAAGAATGAGCATAGCGTTTATTGCTATCTTCACAAGACCTTGAAGAAACTCGGCAACTGGTCCTGCAGCACTCTTCCTGCCACCACTGGTGTGGTTCTTATTGGAATTTCTAGGCGCCTGAACACTCTGGAGTCGGTATGGCCCACTGAAGCCAGCTAGGTGTGATTTGACCGGAGGAACTTCTGTTTTATGTGCCCCTGAGTACTCCGTACCCTTGACGATGTGGTGAACAAACTTCGTCTCGAACTTGAGCTCTCAACACTACTTGCACTTGCACTTGCATTTGCTAAAGTTGACGTGATTTGGGAGTAATTGCGAGGTGACTTAGGCTGACAGATCCAGATAAGGTGAGCATCCTGTTCAATCCTTGATGTTGTGTCCTGCGAAGCACGTCAAGCAACCGTTTCGCAAAACTCGCTATATTGTCCCGACAGCAAAGCGATTTTCAGCTCCCAGCACTTGACAGGAACAACCGATCGCTTGCATTGAGTCACCATAAGTATGATGCTCAAGGCTTAGGTCGGCCGACGGCTGGAACATGACGCCGACTGAACGACCTCGACGATTTGGACTTTTTTGTTGATTATCGCCACGGCCATATTCCGGGGTGCATCTTGGGCACGGTATTCGGTCTTTGGGTATCATCAGGCATCACCGGGAAGGCGAGGTGTTAAAAACAAGCAGCTCGCGCCTCGGGATCCAAAAATCGCTGCTCCATTTTGTTATCCTCATTCTGAAGATGTCTTAATGAATTTTCGAAGTTGACGTTAATCTCAGTGCGAATGCTGGTACGTTTCGAACTACCACCAGAATGGCGGTCAAGATGGACAGCCCGGGGTCGCATTGGGCGCTTTGCCAAATCGAAACAAGAGATACCTACGAGGCTGGGAAATCCAGTTGACGAATAGACCTGTGGCGAGTGCCAAATCATGCGGTCTTCGTCTTGGATTCTTGGGACCCTGGTAGGGAATGTTCTCATCTCGTCGCGGTGCACACTGCAGCACAATAGCACTGGCCATCTGCCAACCGTCAGGGATACTCGCGAGTTCGCTATGTTAGCCCAATCCCGTTTCTGTTGAGGGAATGGCAGTGAGGATAATTGCGAAGAACCCCTGGTGGCAACGAAGAAGGTTCCAGCATTGTGAAGATTCGACTTCTTCCCAGCCACCCCGCTTGCTTTAGCTACGAGGCAACATTTCGCTGCCTCGTCTGAATGACAGGTCGCCCGCCATGGTGGCAGAGAAGATGGTTACGACCCATGCCTAACTATCGTCGGGCGACCTTTAACCCCGAAACAAACCAATACACATGCGTTTGTTAACGATGCCACGCAGTACAACCATTTTAGTGCCAGTATGGATCTTCACGGCTCGTTCACGCTTGTGAGAGAAGCGTTAATCAATCATCGGATGCTGGGTTGCTATCTTCATAAGGTTACGACCAATTGGTATGCCGGCACTCCGTTCCACTGTGGTTTCTGTAGGGACGAGACCTTCGACTGTGCTTCACAAAATTACAAACGCCAGGATCACCCCTGGATACGACTTACAGTGCACGGCTTGGCTGCACCAAGACTGATTGAGCATGCAATAACTTTCACGATGATCTCAACGGTCTTTTGCTTCGTTAACTCCCTCCAACGTTGATGCCACCCGATGGTGTCAAGGGCGTTTTGACAGCCCTCGCTAACTTGGACATGCTACTTTCCTGCCCCAGTGGCTTATCTTCTGGCCAAGGGGTCCTGCATCATTTTTCTCTAATTTCTTATATGTAAGGAACATATTCAATTTGGTGCGTGTGACATCAACAGGGCATACAGGAATTGTTTTCCGGACCTTAGCGAGAGATTCCAGGAGCAACAATGGGCTGGAGGGTAAGCATTGGATGGCGATGGAATTTCTGTCGAGGGCATGATCATGTTGACTATATTTCTCAACTATCGGAAGGGACTATCTTCCCGGAGTTTAATTACATGTCATAACTGCTGTAAGAAGGCAATTGCAATTAAACCCAGGGCAGCCTGGGTTAAGGCGTCTGCTTCATGTTGAAATACATTAAGCAGTCCCACTTTGAGCCTCACCGGAAGGATACTTCGCACCTTCCCACCTGTTGTCTCCTTTCTCTCTACCTCCATCATCCACATCCTTCCAAACCAACTTTTGTTCCAGCAATCATGCTCCGGAAAAACTACTATCTACGTTACCTCTGCTATTACTATCACTTTTATATATTCTTAACTCTGGAAGAGTGATGCCTCTATATCAATATACTTCTTATCTCTCGTGGCTTGCTGTCCCAACTCGCAACCGTTGTGCGCGTTCTGTCCACAATT
Source organism: Fusarium torulosum (assembly GCA_900312805.1). Classification (NCBI taxonomy): domain Eukaryota; kingdom Fungi; phylum Ascomycota; class Sordariomycetes; order Hypocreales; family Nectriaceae; genus Fusarium; species Fusarium torulosum. The sequence goes on from ONZP01000121.1 coordinate 70,181, forward strand.
GACATCACAAGAAGTCACATTTGAGACAGGCACTAATCCAAACGAATGTCCAATAATCATCTACGGCTTTATACACAGTACACTTGGTGATACCCGAAAAATCGACATCGACATCGACCCGGCCTGCTCCTCTCTATTCCCCCCCTTTTCATCATGCTACCATCGCGACCTATTTATCGCCTCGCAGTAAGTTTGCCATGAGTCCGGCGAAAGCGAGCGATGTTAACAATAGCTTCTCGAAGCCTTGGATGAGTCCCTGGCTGAGCCAGCCAAACGCGATCACAAACACCAGATAAACCGCCACCTCACCAGCAGCTGACTCAACATTCAGCGACTGAATAGCAGCTGGGGCACACGTGAACACCGCAATGATGCAGAGGAATACAGTGAAGATAATACCCCGTATCCTATGTTCGTGGTAGTGATACAGACGGTTATCCCCCACTGTTTCTATCTCTGCCAGGAATGGTTTCTAGAGCGTGTCATTACCTGCCACTATATACTCAACACAAGGGGATTTACTCACAAACACTGCTCGGCCGATTTTGTGGAGAGGTACAAGGCATATGAGCTGATCCAGTCTGTCATGCTGAGAGAGCGATACCCAGTCATTGATCGGTTCGTCGAAGAAGCTGATATTCTCGTCCTCCAAAGTACTCTTGAAGAATCCCAAGAGGTGTCTCAAGAAGAGGTTGTTTGGTTGATTGAGGGCAAGGATCTGGTTTGTTTGATGCATATGTTGATCTGCAATTTAATCAGTTTCTAGGTACGTCAAAAAGCATGCGGTTAGCATGGCTGTTGGCCTCACCATATCCGGCAATTTCCTCTTCGAGCTTTTTGGACAACTCTGCGACATCTTCGCCAGCTCCCTTTGCTCTTCGCACCTCCGTGTATAGAGTCAATATACGATTCGCTCGGGATCTGGTGCAGAACGCATGTATATCCATGAAGCGGGGTGCCACCATGAGTCTCACATCGCGCTGCTGCCGCCGGCACATGGATATCCACCCCTTTTCTCCGTCCGCTATTGTGTATTAGCACCTAACAATTCTCGTATAGATGAGCACTTCATACTGTCGCCTGTTTGTTGGCTCTCTAGATCTAAGTTCAAGATCGCGTGGTCAGTATCCTCTAGCGGCATCGCCATACACAGGGGGCCTGTACCTGGTACATGTGGTGTCCCGTCTCTTGTTGGCAGTTCAATGGCTTGCCGGCTTGCAGAATGGCCGTCGTTTGTTTCACCCTGTCCATACAAAGACATGGCGACAGAGTGCGATCAAAAAGTTTACTGGGAACCTGTTTGCTGACTCGTTCGACTTATTCTCAGATCTACCTTCGTGGACTCAATTGACGAGAGCCATGGTGCCTATTTATCTTCAGGCTCGTCATACGCACCATTGTACGCTGCCAACACAACTACGCACACTTGTACCGTCCGTCGGCTTGCAATAAGGCTCATCTCTACCACTACCATCGCGACTTCGACCACCACTATGCACAATTGCCACCCCGGAAATGCGGATGCCTCGTCGTTGATACATGTTTATCAGCCATGAGCTCAAGATGCAGAATTGTTGGTGGTTGCAGCCGGGCTATGCCAACAAAAGCAAATCACACTGCAGCCAACGTACATAATCGGCGCTGTCAGCTGCCCGACATTGGTGCAGCTGCCGGAGATCGAGGCTGTCATAGCGATAAGTCACATCTGCAATTCTGGTGTACCAGCCATGTAACTACAGGCTTGTTCCTTGGCCCCGGCCTGACAAGAAGCCCTGCCCAATTCTGTGACGCGCAAACCACGTGGCCGTGAAGCACAGCAGATCCTACTGCGTGTATCGCGGCTGTCGCGTTTAAAAGTTGACAACTTGAACAAGACCAGACTTATCTTGTAGTGGTTACTTATGAATTGGAATAATATGGAATAGATTTGATCCTGGCAGGTTCCGGATATTGAAGCTTTCCTATTCTTTCTATGAAAATTTGACCATATAACTACTTTTAAGCCTATTTAAACCTGCGAAACGAAGTATTCCGTACATCACGAGCCACCCTCCCAATTTGAATTAATTCCCAAAGCCATGTATTGCTTCCCTGCCATATTCCTCACATGACAATTTTTGATCTGTAAAATGATGATTAGAACAATTAGAATAGCTGGGTTTCAACACACGCTTAGTACGGACCTTGTCTGACACCTCTTTTTCTGCTTTTTCTTTTCTCCTCTTCCTCTTCTGTCCTTCTTCAAAGTTCCGGTTGAATTTCCCAAAGAGCGAGGTCCAGACGGATTGACCGGGAGGCTGTGGTCAATTACCCTTGTGGTCGTCGCGCTCACTTTCGTTGGATTCAGCGGCCTCTTTGCCGTTTGATGTGTTACCAGGAACGGAAACAAATTTAGGCTTTTCGGGTTGAGGTGTGCCAGCAACTATAACAATCAACTCCTCCTGGAGATCGCGCTCTTCGGTGAGGCCCATAATGATCTTGGTGTGTTAAAGAGAGTGTTAACGGTTGCTGTTTGGTAGTCTGGTAAACTTGGTAGGAACTTGTCTAAGGATACAGTGCCCATATGCTTGAGCTTTTATACTAATTTTCTGGGTCAAATCCTCCCAAGAGAACCCCTAGACTAATATTCCACATCGCTAAGCCATTTTGAAAACTCGTAATCCGACAGAAGCAAAGTGTTGAGAAGTCCTTATGAGATATGACTTGACAAGGATCGTAAAGGACTATTATCCACACTGCTGCAGACCAAAACCACGGTATCATGAGCAGCATGCCGGGATTAGGACTCTAACTTCTTTTGCTATTTCAGCTGATGAATGGCTCTGGAGTTCTATCGAGTTCCAGTGGCTTGAAATCGCGTGCTAGTGGTGATGCGTCGTCGTTTCAAGTTAGATATACGCGGTGGAGTAGTGGTTGATCAGCGTCCGAGAAGGCCGCTAAAGTCTTTGTGTTAGCGGGTATTGCTTCTTTTGCTGTTCAATTTCCGGACGGTTATGGCTCTAGAGACGTTGGGGCTGTGAAGATGGATCTTCAACAGTTTGAAGGCTTGAGTCAACTTGACTGCGACTTCTTTGTAACGATGCCTTGCCAAAGAGGTTCCAAAGCTCAAGTATGAGTCTTGCTAGTCCATGAATTGAGGCACCTAGTATTGATGACAGGATGAAAGTACTTAGTATCTGGGCCACCTTAGACTGTGAAGATGGAAATATTGCTTTACGACGAGCTCGGGATCAAACTCCCCGGCGCCACAGTGGGTAGTTACTTCTGTTGAGAAGGCCCGTGCCAGAACCTCTGACCGATGAATAGTTGTTGTCTCGTCGTGGTCAGCTTGGCGGACGACTACCATCTTGATACGAGTTCATAGCGCATGTTCATCTAAAAGAGGTCATAAGTCGATGGCCCTCAGGCTTCTAGCCCACCCCAGCGCCCGTTATTAACGGGTAAGACAAGGTATAATCGATAGTTTGACGCTTAGGTAGTTTTATGTTGTTATTTAACGAAGCTACGCTCAGCGGTTTGGTTACACAAGCACTGCGCGGCAGTTACTGACACTGCCGATTGGTTCGTTCCATCTTTTTGAGCTGGATACGCGAGATACCACAACATCAGCCGCGTACTTTTTCAGTTGGCTGCGTCCGAGCGATCTGACTGACTGCACTCCGTACCTTGCATTAGGACGTACGCTTGCAGAAACGAATACGGCGCTTGAGCAGTCGACTGGTCATGTAGGAGAGCGCGAGGTGAAGCTATCTTCAATTCTGAAACTGCAACTAGTGGCGAGTGGCTGTCGGCGAACTCAAGTTTCTGCTTGTGCTATTGTCTAATTAAAAATTCGGGTGTTGTCGATTCGATATATATATTCAAGCTCCTGCATTGGTTCATGTGCTTACGCCAAGTACCAAGGGTCTGGGAATTGGGACATCGTTAGCAGGTACGTACTGCAAATGGCTTACTTCAACTTTGTGCCAGATTCTAAGTAAATATTCCGGCATAATTGTTTTGTGTCTTTTTGTGTCTCCTGCACATCAAAATGGTGTCGTTTATGCATCTGATATCTGATGTGACGGTGTTAGTGAGCTTATCTTATCAACGATTCCTAATCGGTCTTAGCCTGGCTTTTTTCCAAAAAAGTTTCCTGTATCTAAGGCCCCGCCAAAATTTCTCTTGACTTGCATAGATCAACCATCTTTCAGATCAATTAAATATGCCCAAGCCAAGAACAAGACGTGGCGTTGGCCGCGAGGAGAAGAAGCGAAAGAGACTCGAAGAGGCCGAACAGCAAGAGGTCTACGAAAACGACACCAAGCGCCAGCGCACCTTTGGAGACGACGATCATGACAACAACAATGGCTTCGACCAAGATGGCCCAGGTCTTGAGCAGAACGGTATCGGCGAGAAGGAGTTCTTCGGAATGCTCGCAGACGAAGAGCAAGAATACTTCCGTCGCGCAGACGAGTTGCTAGAGCTCAACCAATTCCCCTCGACCGAAGACCGCGATGTCTTTCTCGAAAACGTCTGGAAGGAGGCCGAGGGCAAGGAGCTCAAGCTGGCCAGCAGTCAGTCCTGCTCGCGACTGATGGAGCGCCTTATCCAACTGTCGAATACCGCCCAGAAGAAGCACCTCTTCGATGCCTTTGCCGGACACTTTCTCTCTCTTGTACAGCACCGCTTCGCAAGCCACTGTTGCGAGGCTCTCTTCTTGCGCTCGGCTGGCGTTGTGTCACAGGAGCTATCTGGGTTTGTGCTCGATACCAAGGGTGCAAGTGTAGATGCGCAAAAGCCTGAGAGCTCCATGGAGGACCTGTTCCTCGCAACACTGGACGAGTTAGAAGGAGCCTTGTCCTACCTTATCACCGATCGATTCGCATCACACACTCTGCGCGTGCTCCTGCTCGTTCTCGCCGGTCGACCTTTGGAGGACGCCTCAGTGAAAAGTCTCGTCAAGAGCAAAAAGAAGGAGAAAATTTCTGTTGCTGGATCTGCAGCCACAGACGAAGCCAATCAGGGCTTGAGAGCCGTTCCTGAATCGTTTTCTATGGCAACCAAGAAGATCATCCAGGACTCAACGGCTGGGATGGATGCCACCGCCCTTCGAGTGCTGGCCAGACACCCTATTGGAAACCCCACCCTACAGCTTCTCCTTGAGCTCGACCTGACGCTCAACAAGAGCGAGCAGAAGGCTGAGTCTGAACAGCCAACTCTACTTTTCCAGCTATTGCCCGGTGCCCCCAAGTCGCTACATGACAGCTCATCAGAAGCCTCCGAGTTTGTCAACGGCATGATCTACGACCAGATTGGCTCGCGACTTATCGAAACACTCATTACACATTCCCCCGGTAAGATTTTCAAGGCTCTCAACCAGAATATCTTCCTGCCCAGAATAGAGGGTTATGTCCGAAACGACATTTCTTCATATGCTGCCATCCGGGTGTTGAATCGTCTGAGCAAGGATGATCTTGTACAAGCGGTTGAGAAGATTACGCCCACCGTACCTCAATTGGTCGAAAAGTCGAGAATCAATGTTCTCAGGACATTGTTTGAGAGATGTAATGCCCGTGGTGCAAACGACGAGATTAAGAAGCTTAACAAGGGGCTTAAGGAGGGGTGTGGAACGACACCCGCCGACCTGGTTATTTTCTTGTGTGGCCTGAAAGACGAAGAGAAGAAAAAGAAAGATGTGCAGCAACTCTCCAGGAATGAATACGCGATCCAGTCTCACGGAGCCCAGCTCCTCACAACACTCCTAAACATTTCTGGACCGACAAAGGGTGTTCAGGAGTCTCTTCTTGCTCTTGAACCAGCCACTATTGTTCGTCTTGCAACAACCTCCATGCCCACTGTTACCGTCCTTACTACCGCCTTGTCTATCTCCTCCTCCAACCCTGCCTTCCATAAATCTATTGCGAGCGCTATCCTGCCTCATACACACGAACTTGCTGTTTCGCAATTCGGCCACAACCTTATCAACGCCATTGTCGAGGTTCCTAGCAAAGGCAAGGAGCGAAGCATTCCCTTCCACATGAAGGAGGCATTCATGGCGCGCCTGGGCGAGCACGAAGCAGAGCTGCGAGATAGCTGGATGGGTAGAAGTGTCTGGCGCAACTGGAAGGGTGATATGTGGAAGACACGCCGTCTGGACTGGAAGCTGTGGATGAAAGAGGTTGATGCCAACATTCCCTCAAGCCTGCCGCAACGTGGACCCAAGGTTGCAGAAAAGAAGCCTGATCGCAAGCCTGCTCCGGAGGTTGTGGAAGAACCTGTTTTCGAGCAGCCTGCCATTGAGGAGCTGACCATCGATAAGCCTGCTGCTGAGCCTACAGTTGAGGACGACACTAAGATGGATGTTGACGAGGTAGTTGCAAATGATGATGACGAGGAGAAGAAGGCAAAGAAGAAGAGCAAGAAGGAGAAGAAAGATAAGAAGGAGAAGACAGACAAGACAGACAAGACAGAGAAAAAGGAGAAGAAGGAGAAAAAGGAGAAAAAGGAGAAGAAGGAGAAGAAGAAGGGGAGCAAGTCTGATGATGCCAAGGCAGATGAGGAGACCGAGGAGTAAAATAGGCGATGCTGAGAAAGAGAGATACAGTGGTCACAGATACCCAGAGTTGAGCCAAGATAATCACATTGTTTGTATTGACTGAGTTGAACTGTCTGATATGCCTTCTTCGTCGTTCGGAATTCTGTCGTTGTGTCTCTCCACCAACATATGCTGGTTGAGTTCATCTAGACACTGGTTCGTACCATCAACTCTGCCGTTCTTTATGCGTTCGCAGTGTTCAATATGGCTATAATTCTGTGTCTATTTGGATGTGCTTTCGGTCCATGAATTTAGGAGAAGTTGTCCTTGTTCATCAGGACATCTGAGTCACTCAGGATCCCGTGCACCATGCTTGTGGTTCAGCCATCTTTCAGAGTTCCTTTAACACCAAAGGCCATGATATTAAAATAGGTACCGACACATACCCGTAGGTAGTTCACAAATAAATATCGGATGATAAGCCGAAATGTTTATCAAGGTTCGTACGGGACCATGTTTTGGATGTGATATACCCTGGAGTTGCTGTCAGTATCTCCATTTCGACATGTTTTCAGAACAAAAGAACATCCCATGTAACTGGAGGAGTCTAATGGCGATATCAACACTTTGTTCTAACTCAAGTTATGCTTGGTACTACTGTATTCCGCCGAAGCGTTGAGACAGAGTCTCCGAGAGATTGCATATACGATGCAGAAGTAGCGCCGCACCTCAACTCCAAAATGAAGCCTGCCGAATTCTCAAGCCTTAGGACAGCAGAGGCGAACTCCCTCCTACGTAAATCGGGCCATTCCGGCAATGTTTACACAGAAACTCACGATAGCCACTCACGGACAAACCAACCAACCCCGAAAGTATGGACGTCGCGGCTCCGATCTCGAACACGAGCGCTCCAACTCGGAAACCATGCAGCCTCCGTATATCACGATACACCTCAGCCCGCTGTCTTGTATACATAAAATCCGTGGGCGACATGTGTTGTCGAGAGGGGTAGGTCAACTGATTCAGGCTTTCGTACCATGATTGAAGGTAAACTAAAGATACTCCCAAGCATCTTTACTGCCTCGTCAAATTATCCGGCCAGTAACTGGACGGATATGGCCTCTTTCAAGCCAGAAAGGCTTCTGCCTCACGCAACAACTCGTCAACCCCGTCGGCAAAGCAGCCGCAAGCCTCCATTTCTCTTTTCTTTTTCCTCAGATTGGAAATCACAGTTCGGGAACCAACAGTGTTACTCCGGCAGATAAACTCTAAAGTTTAACACATTTTAAAGTCTCATTTCATGCCGACAAGATTCACAGCCACTTTTCGTTTGAGTGGCCGTGGCAACTCGCGCAAGCCATCAGGTACCCAGCAGGGTATTACTTCGAAAGCTTGTCTCTCGGTGGTGAAGAGGAGTTCATTATAGTATGCACGTGGTATCATCTTCAAATTCTCTTCACAGCTACCAATATATTAGTGTAGGAATTCAATCACAGCCCACTTTATACGCACATGCGCACGCAGAGGTCTAATGAGGGAGAATATGAAAGGCGATACTACTACTATCCAATGGATGGATAGTCAAAATACTGGCGAATGATGTCATCCTTATCAGCCTACCTCATATTGTACTGTGATGTAGTGAGCTATACTCCGTAGACAGTCTCACTCCAACCTACACTGTAGCAGTACGGAAGAATCCAATGCCGCCCTGGTAGGTATTTTCCTTGTTTGCTTTTTCGTTCAAATAACCATCTGCCTGTGAATGGTTAAACGAACCGGAGGAACTCCTAAGCAGGTGGTGGGGGGGATCTCAAAGTGCCCGACATATGTAGTTGCTCAGAGGGCTCAAATTCGCTGCAGACGCCAACCTTGTTCTCAATGGCTGTTAGATTCCATTGTGATGAGTCGAATTTTAGGGCCCATCCATCTAGTCAAACGGAGATTGAAGATCCCGAGACTCACTTGAGACTCCAGATCTCGCCAATCTGTCCGTGGCCGATTTGCCTCAACACCGTTCTGCTACACACTATCCGCTAACATCTGCCGTACAAGACCAGTGTCGCGTATGTCGTAATGGGTAGTCGCTGCTTAAGAATCACACTCCATGTGATACGCTAAGTCCTGCGAAACCCTGTATCGCCCCTGGAGGGTTGCGCTGTGAGCCATGCTGGGTTTGGGGATGCACGCAAGCGAAAGCGAACAGTAATAATTTGCAGCTGTTACGGTGATATTGATGTAATGTCAGAATTACAAATCAACTCAACCCCCCTCCCCCGAGTCAAAAGAGTTTGCAAGTTTCGGGGTTGCATTTTGCTGGAGAAAGACGAGACAAGAGACCCGCTGTTTGAAATCGCCACGATCGGGAACTTGCGTTGGCGGCAACCCTCAGCGGGAGACATTCGGTATTTTCTTTTTTTCCCTTCGCTTTCGTTACGAGGTGATAAACCTCGAACTTGGGCTGGGGGCTTAGTGTTGATTGGCATTGGTGATAATCTGGGGTAGATCTCAGTTAGCAGAGAATAAGCACGTAGGGAAGGTGTCCGTTCAAGACCAATTCTTCACGCGGCGCGTCTTATCAATGGTCTTGAGACTCTCGACGAGCTTCTCCCTTACACCACGTTGATATCATATCGACGTCTGCGAGCGATCCTTTGGGCGGATCTGGAGATAGCGCAGAGATTTAGCTCTTCGGAGACCTTAGACGCGGGAGCCAGACGTCATAATTGAAGCGGGTTGATGGCTCGGGGTTGTTAAGTAAAGATGGGAATGTTTGAAGATCTGCACACAAATGCCTGTGATTCCCATGGGTGACATGTGGCTTGTGCTGCGCCAAGGCAAGGGAAGTGGGGAATGTAGTGGCTTCTAAACGTGGCAGAGGCCGGCGCGGAACCGACGATGAGAAGGAAGGTGAGGGTGGCAAGGCTCGGATGGTATTAGTGTGATTGCCGAGACGTACGTGCATACTCCGTACGGCCAGGGGAAATTGTTAGAGCAGGTTTGTACGTGTACGTAGCTTTGTGTACCGCGATTACAGTGGACCACCTTACCAGAGGGGAATGCGTGCCGGAGAGAATGGCCCGGACAGAAAGGTCCGACACAGCACATACAACCACAGACCGGCACAAGGGATCAACCAAAAGCGAGGAGCCAAGGTGAGGTTGCCTGGAGATAAGCCCATGGTTGACACCGAATATGGACACTGACTCTGATTACAGTTTTACAGAGCTTGTTATGAGAGACACGCAGACGCAGACATAGACGCAGTCGGCTCACACACTCGCAGTTTCTGGGCTGATAAACACCTATCGGTATGGATATTGATACTGTAGTATTGCAGATCTTACAATTTGATCGGGGTTTCACAACCTGAGTCCTGAGCTCAATGGTAATCGCGGCGCATGCTGCGCTGGCCCCTGGCCCGTACCTAGGTTTATTGGAGCTATGAAATTGCAAAAGTCTAACCGCTTAACTTCAGCCGTCGTAAACCATCTGGTCTAAGCAGAACAAACAAAGGCCATGCTGTTTTTTTCTTGTTTTTTCTTCTTCTTCTTTCTGTTCACGATCGTGATACGGCAACCAAATAATTCCACTTAAATCGAAGAAAAGGTTGGATCGGATCAGCAGGCTTTGTGGTTGGTAGTTAATGAGGTCCAAGGGCGGTTTAGGTTGCGGTGGGCGGTTCTTATCGACTAAGAGACAAGAAAAGCACTTAGGAACTCATTTTTTCGGATGGAGAAGCGAGCTTTCCCCTAGGCTCCCTATAAACTCCCCCTTCTCTCTACGCTCTACCCCTCCAGAAACCGTCTCCCATCTCTCCCGTCTCCACTTTAAGATGCTGGTTCGAAAGGTTTTGGCTCACTTTTTTTCTGTGTCACAAGTCGCAAATCGTTAACTCAACAAGCTCTCAGCTCTGGTCGTGAACAGCCCAGGGCCAGCTTTTGACACTGACGTGTAACTCTGGCCGCGTTCCTGGCAAGAAACTTGTTCTGCCGCTCAGCGTGGCCGGCCGTTGGCACCTGCGCTATACTTGTCGAGTTCACGGCCAGCCGAGACTTGTCGGGCGCTAGAAAGAACCAAGATCTGGTTCTGATGATCTGACCTCACTAGTGAGTGATTGTGATTCGAAACATTCGTCATGGGTGATGATTATCGAGCATTCTCTCTATTTTTCTTTGTCTGATAGGGAGAGACTCAAATAAATCTGACTATGACTTTCTGGCTCTGATCCTTTAGAGAATTACGTAGCAGTTCGTTGTTCTGACCCAAAAAAAACTGCCGAGCAAGAAACTCCAGTCAAGCAAAAGATCTCGACCGTTCTTGATCCCTCGGAGTTTAGCTTCTGGTTCCTCTCCGACAGGCCCGTCCCCTTTTTTGAATAATCCACGAGGCACTTGGCCTTGGCGGGCCTCCGCTCGATTCCCTGACAAGGGTTCCGCCTGTCTGGATCACCAATTTGGCTGTGTTAGAAAGGGCTCCGATTATTGCGATTCCCTGACAAGGGTTCCGCCTGTCTGGATCACCAATTTGGCTGTGTTAGAAAGGGCTCCGATTATTGCGATTCCCACCCTGGCGATGCTTCAGCCCTGAGACGCTGTGCATCGCAGCTAACAAACGCCCGACGATGCCCTGATGCGACAATTGCTTCAAGGGATCGTGAGTTTAGCTGCTGTACGTCGGTTACAGGTACAAAGAAACGATCAATTAATCGATCCGTCCCCCAGCTTCCTGGGGGATGGCCTGGTACGTGCTCTGCTGTCCTCTCTCTCTCTCTTTACGCACTTGGCTCTTAAACATTGAGTTCTGCCAACGGCTGAGCATGGCACATCTTTTTACTTGCCGTACCATGCCGTGGCACTGAGAAACCACACTTTCAATGCCACGCACCCTTGACTTGGGAGTAGACATGCAGACGGCCTAGCATGGGATTGGAAGCTGCAGTTTTTGGCGAGTACGGAGTACGACTGCGGTAAACACAGAACGGAATCAGCTGGAAGGACCCAATTGGGGAACAAGAAGAGAAGGCGAATGGAAAACAAGGAAACAGGGTAGACAAATGCGGTGCCCAACATGGCAATATTTCATGCTACCCCCATCCCATTCAAGTTGAGTTGTTGATCTTTTGATACTGCCGCTTACACGGAAAACAAGCTCCGCATATTTCGATTTTCAATAGGATGAGAATGCGCCCAGCAAATTTGCATTGAAACAAGAGATTGTTGTGTTTGAGTTAGTTAGCTGGGGTTACACTTGAGATGGCGATCTCTGAGACGCTCGAAACATGGGTTCAACAAAGCTGTCTTGACAACGGATTGCCTAGTCTGAAAATGCTCGACCTACCTAGCCCATGCGTCACGCTATATTGATGGGGGTTGCAGTCTTGCTGAGGGACAGGAGGTCTTATCCATCAAATAGAAACAACCCCCGCTCAAAGAGAGCATTAGGCATTGGGCTATTGGCATTGTACAGCTGCAACACTACGGCAAACAAGAAGCGTATCAATCTGGTTGCCCGTTGCCGGCCCAAGGCAAAAGGGTGCAGTGTGCATTGATGCAGGCCAGGACAAGCCCAGGCCCATCGATTGAGTAAGACAAGCAGGCCTACGACAGTAGCAGGAGCAGAATGGCATGATAAATGGCAGGGTTCACCACACAGAGTCAGAGTTGCAGAGTCGCAGTGGCAGCACAGCCCAAGGGTTCTTCTGTGTGATTGTAATTCTGGGGTCTCTCGGACAAGACACACCGTCGGATGAATAGAGGTCCATGTCAAGATTGTGGTCGAATGGTTAACCTTTTGGAAAAGTCGATAAACCGATGGCACGGTCGAGTGAGCGGCAGGGTCAGGCTGGCCGTCTCCGGCGATCGTAAGCCTAGCAGGATCTCATCACAACTGCCAGATTATTTAGTAATCAGTACATCAGATTGCAGTGCAGATAGTGTAATCTGCTAGGGCCGGCGGTGTCTAGCCGCCTGGAAGTTTATGGGGCGTCAAGTAACTTGGTTTCCGGGTGAGTTTGATCCTTTAAGTTTTCTCAGGGCAACTTTCTTGCCAAGGTTGGGGAGGCTATGCTTGGCTCAGCGTTAATCCTTTGATTCGTGGATTGAAGCCATCACTGATTATTGCTCGGGTGCTGAGTTTAATGCAGCCCCTTTGAAAAAACAACTTGACTTTCATAATTGACCCTGGAAAAGAAAAGGAACAACATCTCCAAAGCCAGGGACATTCCCTAGGTTCGATCTTTCGGAACCCCCTACCTACTACCTAGAGTCTAGAGATCGGGCAGGTAGGTTGCTTTGGTTGGCCTTCCTCAACTCCGGTCTTTGGGATTGGCTTTCACTGGCGGGGAAATCACCCAAGCAAACCCTCACTCCAGGGGGTTCAGGGCCGCGGGCCTCCCACTGGCTGATCGGAGCAGTACCGGGGGGCGTGCAGAGTCACAGACCTCAGGCTAAGGGTTGGCCTGTGGGTGGCCTGCAGCTTGCCTGTGGGATGTGGAAAATGCGGAACCCGCAGTTGCTGGGTTCGATATGGGGCGGTACTTATCCCTTGTGTTTAGCGCTAACAGAGAGCTTCTGATCGAGATCGATCGTCATAACTATTCTCGATCAATTCGTTGGATCGCCTTCGGATCGAGCTACACCTGCTCAAGCATGTTGCTTTCCTCGGATTTGCTTTTTTACCTGGTCGTTATAAAAAGAAGCCACAACCAACCCCTCTTCGGACCGACCTACCTGAGCTGCTTGTCTACTAAGAGAGTATAAGTGCCATACCACACTTCCATTCAAATTTAATATTACTTTGGCATCTTGCTGTAATAACTCTATTCTACCTTCCCTACTATCTACAACTTCCTCATCTTGTTGTCTATCCCCGCTTGTCCCTCTACGATAGACGGACACCATCGATCATATTGCAGTACAACAGACACAATAAACATTATACTTTTACACAAACGTCCCATCGCCTTATCCAACGAGGCCGTTCAAATCGCCGAGTACTGTATAGACGCATCATCAATTATCCTACATCCCGAGACTCAATATGCCTAAGAGATCACTTGACGTCGCAAACATGGGTGGCCCCAACACAAAGCCTGCCCCCGCGCGAAAGGTAAAGGCACTTGATTTCTATTCCCTCTGTTCTGGCAAGATAGTCCTGACTAACACACTTTTCCAGACTGAGCGATCCCACGAGGAGAACCAGGAACGAGCATACATTGCAGCCTCAAGGCGAGCCGACAGAAGCATTGAAGCCCGTGTCCAGTCTGCCAAGATGGCGAGCGAAATCCACAAGAAGAGAACAGGAAAGGCGTTCCGCATTACTGAGGAGATTGTAATGAAGGAGGAGATGTACGAGGAGGAAGACGACGACTTCCCTCGTTCCTACCGACTTCTCAAATCCAACATGCAAACGGACAACGCTGTTCTCAACGCGAGAGTCGACGCCTACCTCACCAATCGTGTTGCTATGTCACAGCTTTTATCGGCCACCGAAGCAGACTGGAGGAACAACGAGATCAACTCAACTTTTGCCCAGTTCTTCCCACAGGCCCAGCGCCAAGCCCAGTCAATGTCACACAGATGGTCTACACCAGGTTACTCAGTGCCACAATCTCAGAACAACCACTCCTCGAGCCCAATGGAACAGCAGCAATTCAACCCAAATTTTCAGCCCGTTAACTACGGACAGCACATCAACAGACACGACGAGCGAAATCATTCCGTGACGGGCTTGTCTCCCGCCGAGTCGAGAAGCGATGTCGCCATGTCACCAACTGTGTTCACTCCCAGTTCAGGATCCCATCCCGATACTCCTCGGTCCCGCTGTACATCCATTTTTGGAAACTCTCAGCCATCAAATATGATGGAGAATTTCAACCCTGACGATTCCGCATTTACCTCAGAGCTACCAGCCGAGGCGAAGATGCTGATGGGTGGCATGGATTTAGCCGGTAGCTTTAACTCTCCTTACTACGGCGAGTGGGCACCTCATCAGACTTTTACCTACGAGAATGGTTCCAAGTTCTTCAAAGAAAAGGAAGAGGAAAACAACCACCTTGCTGGCGGCGAGAATTATCCTGATGTACCCAACACGATGGATTGGGGTAACGGTGACTTCAATACACCGACTAAAAACTACCCTGAGGAGCCTTCCTGGGACTCCTTCATCGACGACAATGCTTGGGGTACCTCTGAGCCGCAATCATGATCCGTTATTGCCCATTTCGGGGGGAAAATTCTTATGATTTTATGATTATTACTTCTTCACCTATTTTCCCCTCTTCCACTTTCACGTTTATTGGTCGTCAAACAATTCAAAAAACGACGCCACAATTAAGCTCAACTTGAGCTAGGGGAATTAATGTACACGGAGTCCGGGGGCGTTGTTATCATTGACTTGGATATACCAAGTAAAACGGGGTGGGGAGTACTTTGACTGCATTTACTAGAATCGCGAAAAGGCATCCGCCAGGTGGAAGCGGCGCACTGCTCAGGGAGTGTATTTATTGCACACGGATAGGAGTACATATCTTTTGTACACGAGATGTCGAGGCTTTGGAACATGACATGAAGGCATCACCCGACGGGGGTTGGAAACATGTCATCGGGAAGTGCTGGAGAGCTTCATTTTCACTCCCTCATCTCGAGATCCTCGTTCTTGTTTGTTAAATTGTTCTTTTTCGTCTGAGATATCCTGGGCAGAAATGGCCCGCGGTTTTGCGTGGAGTTGGAACCGCAAACAAGATATACGAAAGACTCCGGTCGACGGGGTTAAAAATTAATAAAAACTTTTGATACGAGCTTGGTTCTTCTTGGTCTGTGAATTTATGCAAAATGAATTGATCTGTTTATCTGCACATAAACCTTGAATGCTTGGTGGGAGTTGACACCATCTTCAGCATCGAATCCATGTGATAACAACTTTTCCAGTCACAAGCGATCGTGACAGTTGATTTTGGGATGCCAATATGTTTACACCCTAGTTCAGGTGACAGGGTAAGCTGACACCATTGATCCAGCTCAATAGGGCCCCGTGCTTGCATTGTTTGACAAGAACCGACTTATCCAATGCAAGGTTGAAGCTCAGTTGCGTTCTTTATTACTATCAGTGTCCGAAAAGATAGAGATGGGCGAATGGACAAAGACTTCAAGCCCGGGACTCGGCCCATGTGCGCCGATGATTGGCTTGTCTCGGTTTTGTGCCACCGGGCAGCCTAACTTTTGGGATGAGAAAAAAAAGGCTATATCGCTTCAAGTCAAGTGGTTGAACTTCCACATATCCATGCGCCGATCATGGTGCATAAGATGTTTTGCACAAATCTCACCAACGGTAATGCAGCAGTCATTCATAAGAGGAAGAAAACGTTGGTATCAAAAGTTTGTATTTACTTCTAGAACTCTAAGCAAGTATTTAATATATTGATAAAAACTAAACTCTTGATTATTACTTTCTCATGAATTATATCTCAACATTTACATTTATTTACTTCTCCTCTCACCCCGCCAATTCGGAGCCGTCGACGCACGTTCCAGTTGCAAATATGGCTGTTTGAGCCTAGAACCACGGCAGGACGCACGGTACCTGATGTGTCCGCATGAACAGGCCAGTGAACCAGGTACCTCGAGTCGCTCAACCTGAGCAGTCGCTAACATTTTGGGGACTATAGAGAGGTAGAGAAACCCACCCCGCCATAAACGTCACCACCACCGCCCGCTTCCTTTCTTGACTTTTGCGACTCAGTCTCCAACCCAAGGCTTGTCTATTTTTTCCCTCCTTCCCCCCTCCCAGATCCTCCGTCCTTTTTGAGAACGTTAGGATTATCTCCCTTGTATCTACTCCATCAACCCAAGGTTTTTGCACAACTTATCACATCAACTACTGCTGCGTGTGGTTCCTCTCCCACACCAGGAGCAATATCTAGACTACAGAACCCGCCCACCGCCGTGCTTCCTTCACTGTCTAGGCATCTTCCTTTCTCCAAGTCAAACTCAGGCTTACCATCGACCATGTCGTCATCGGCACCACCACCCACGGTCGACGCGCCTGACGAGCCACAGAGCGATACATCCAAGTTGCGAACGTTTCTGGGGATTTTGAAGAAGTAAGAAATTCACCCTCTTTTGCTTGCGATACCGTCGTCCCACGATGGCTTCCACCGCTCTGTTGGGGTAGATCGCCACTATCTGCGAGATCGGAAGTTGGCTCCGCTCCACGGATGCGGAGTCAGTAGTGGAAGCAGAATCAAACAAAATCCAAGATTTGCGATACAGACAATGGATGGATGATCTTATTATTGGTTTTCATTGCTGACCGCTTATTGCGACGATAGATTCATCGGCGTTTCAGACCTGGCAGCAGTTAGATTCTCGCTGCCGTCACAGTTGCTCGAGCCTACCCCGAACCTGGAATACTGGACCTATATCGATGCCCCCAATGCTTTCGTTGCCATGGGCACATCTGACGATCCTCTGGATCGAATGCTCGAAGTCGTGCGCTTCTGGCTGACCAAGGATCTGAAATACGCCAAGGGAAGGCCATGCAAGCCCTACAACTCGTGCCTGGGCGAATTCTTCAGGGTGCGTCAAACTGTTCAACTCTCACCGCCACGTAGGAGAGCATGCGATAATACAGATGGCAGAAATGCTGACTGCAGTATAGTGTAACTGGGAAACCGAGGATAACGCCCCGAAAATCAACACATCGAGCCTCCAGCAAACCAATGGCGGCTCCAAGGGTGGTCTTTCGACATTGAAGGCTTCCGCCAAGAGCAGTAAGAACGCTTCCGCCGTTTCGCTTTCGGTCCCTCAGCATGGCGCTGCAAAAGACGACAAGCTCGTCCGTGTCTCGTATCTTACGGAGCAGACATCTCACCATCCTCCCGTGAGCGCCTTCAACGTCACCTGCCCCGAAAAGGGTATCACTGCCCGTGGCTTCGATCAGATCACTGCCAAGTTCACCGGCACCTCTGTCAAGGTTCTCCCTGGAGAGCACAACATGGGCATCTTCATCACCCTCGACAAGCACGACGGCGAGACTTACCAGCTTACGCACCCAGCTGCGCACCTCGGCGGTCTGCTCCGCGGAGCTCTGAGTGTCTCAGTTAGCGAGTTCGCTTACATTACCTGCCCTAAGACCAAGATCAAGGTCATTCTGCACTACGTGGAGGAGGGTTGGCTGGGACGCACAACCAACAAGATCGACGGTGTCGTTTTCAAGTACGACCCTGAGAATGATGACAAGTCTAGGGTTCAGGACGTTTCTGAAGAGGATGTTCTCGCTCGTTTGAGCGGGCCATGGAAGGAGAAGGTCGTTTTCACTCTTGGCCCCAGACCTGTTGTGAGTACGAACCTTTCGTTTATGAAATCACCGAACTAACTAGCAGCAGAAATCTGTACCGGTTGAAGAGCAGTACACAATTATCGACATTGCGCCTCTTAACGTCGCGCCTAAGATCATTCCTCCCAAGGAGAAGCAATTGCCCAATGAGTCCCTGACTCTCTGGGGAGGTGTTACAGATGCCATTCACGCCAAGCAATATGGCAAGGCCACACAGGTCAAGGTCGAGCTCGAAGAAGCTCAACGTGAAAAGGCCCGTCAACGCGAGGCCAACAAAGAAACATGGCAGCCTGTCTTTTTCAAGCATGTCACTGGTAATGATGGCAAGCCTGACCTCACCGACAAGGGCCGCGAGGTCCTCGAGAGGGCGCAGAAGGGCGACTGGTCCCTTGAGGACGTCATGTAAATGGTTGTTCAGGGATCCGACTGTATCGTGTATGACACGCAATTTTGGTCAGCAGTCATGAGCAATCGAAGGGACTGCGGGAGAACCCAACCGTTGGGACTGTCATGCGAAGTATATTTCTTTTGGACTTTTTCCGTGTCAGAAAGACACATCTGGGATAGAGCTTCATTGCGCCGGAGGATAGTACGGGGGCAGTATTTATATCATAAGTCGATGGGCCCCAGGAGCGGATGCATGGCGGGCTTGCGCACTCGTTATTTGGAGTTGTGGGAGTTTTTGAGGCCTGGGATTATTGCTGACCTAAATAGCAAGATATTCTCGTTTCAATGCAAATTTGTAGACCACTTTACCGACTGAGCGTGATGTGAAGATCTTGTTCGTTCTACGAGCCCTTATTCACGTAGATCACTGCACCAAGAGAGGGCACTGGGTAACGTCAACATCATATCGTTACACATATCGTGACATGCATTTGACCTCGATGGATCTTAAAACTATAGTACAACAAGAGTGGCAATTCCTATTTTTAATACATCATTTCTGAACCGAAGACTCCTCTGCTCTTCCCTCTTGTGAGAAACTTTTCTTTTCATTAAACTTGACCCGTCGACCGCTTAAGCATCGATGAAAGCCTTGACGTTGCTCAACCACCGAGTGTACTCGCGCTGCTCCTTGACATCAACGTAGTCGGGGACAAAGATGGCGAGGGCCTGGGTGATGCCACGCTCCTCGAGGAAACGTTCCATAAGGACCTGAAGGTCATCGTCGAGGCTGCCGAAGGGAGGTCCGGGGTAGACATCAGCGCGCTTCTGGGCGGCGTCAGGGGACTCGACCTTAGCGACCTTGGCGTCATCGTAGTAGAAGAGGTTCTCGACGACGATCTGGCCGTCCTGGGCGGTGGCATCGATGTTGAGAGCACCGGAGGCCTTGCCAGGCTTCTCGACGACGATAGAGAGGTTGATAGGGGCTGCGTTCTCCTCCTCGGCGTCATCCTCAAGCTCCTCGTCGAGCTCCTCGTTGGCGCGAGCGCTGCGCTGGCTGCCCTGGGCGCTCTCATCCTCGAAACCCTCGTCCTCAAGGGCGTTCTCCTCAGCGTAAGGGTCGTAGTTGGTAATGTCGGCAATGGAGAAGCTGACGGTGATCCTGAGATAAAGCATTAGTTATGGTCTGAAGACCCAATTGGGTATGCAAAAACTTACTTCTCCTCGCCGTAGGTGCGGGTAAGCTTGACAACCTCCTGCCCGGGGGTGTCAATGAGCTCGAAGGCGCTGTTGTTCAGGAAGTCCTTGATGCTGGCAGGGTCCTGCTCGCTGGCCTTCATGTCCTCCTCGATCTTGATCTCGCTCTCGAGCTTAGCGAGAAGCTCGCCATCGGCCTCGGCGGCCTTTCGGAAGACTGTGGTAGAGAAAGCAGACTGAGCGGGTCGTAGAGCAGAAGAGGCCTTGATGAAGGCGCTGGGGCGGGTGGTCTGTCGCAGAGCGGCGCCCGAGAGTCGGGAGACGACGCGGGGTGCCGATCGGGCAACGTTGCGGGCGGAGAACATTGTG
Source organism: Fusarium torulosum (assembly GCA_900312805.1). Taxonomy (NCBI): domain Eukaryota; kingdom Fungi; phylum Ascomycota; class Sordariomycetes; order Hypocreales; family Nectriaceae; genus Fusarium; species Fusarium torulosum. Next base: position 89,988 of record ONZP01000121.1, read on the forward strand.
ATTATATTATTGGGAGGTTATTTGGTATATTGGGTAGTAGAGCTTATCTGTCGAGAACAAGAAAAGGCGAGGTTTTGGAGGAATTATAATGAGGTGATGTTGTACAGAGATGATAATAGAAGCTTCCAATGCAGAAGCTTCGTCTTGAAATTTTTGGAGACGGACCCAGACTGGACGATCTCTCGGGTCAAAGCGGGGCATTTCCATCACGTGGCAGAGAAAGCTTAAGGTGCCAGTTCAAGTGCAGGAGTTTATTAAGAAGCATTCTGAAATTAATGAATAAAGACATTATGTGACTGAATAGAGATATTAACAATTCATGTCTCATTATGGGTATATAAATGGTTTTGGACCCCGAGTTGTATCTATGTTGCCAAAACCCTTCCTTAACCATGCCGTGTGAAGAACCTGTATGCAGCTGAAAATCCAAAATTCGAAGTGGACAGGTCATAAGAGACCAGTCGCTGCTATAACCTCTGATTCAGGTTCCAGAGTCATCTTGCCAAGTCATTACTCAAGTATGGCCGCTATTTGGAGCAGCCTATCAATCAGACAGACTCGTGGAATCAGACAGAAGCTGCTTTCTGTAAGGCTGACAGCAGCTAGCATGGAAGTTTGCTCATTCGATGTAGCTTGAGAGAGTCTCGTCATGTGCGAGTAGCCTGTAGTTTAGTTGTTGAGTTCCTGTACTACATAATTAGACGTGGAGCTTCGGATCTCGCCACTCTTAATGAAGTGATGTATAGTCGACATGTGAATGGTCGAATCCTCTGTGGAAGTACAATGAAATGGCCATACAACTGGCACCGTGTCTGTTGCTGCCAAAAGAAGATTGGTGTGCCGGGCACTCAGTTGGTGCCGCCTGAAGGGAAACTGGTCGGTCTAACTTGGCCTTCACTGTTGACCTTGCACCATTTTAGTTGAGTGAGATAGGACCAAGAGCCTTCCCAGAGATGAAGAGCGTTGACGTTGGAGTTGTCAAGAAGGTCAGGCATAACTGGTACTGTGTGAGTAACCTCAAATATTCGTGATAAGATAGAAAACGTACCGAAGCCACCCTTATACTCTTCCTCAAGAATATCAATCTTTGCTTTGAGAAGATCCTCCTTTACGCCGGCGGGTCGGCCAGGACGACGGCTCTTTTTTGCCGCGCTGTACTCCTCATCGTATTGGTGAACGAAACTGAGACCGATCAGTATTTAAGAAAAATGAATTCATCGACGATACATGCCTGTGAATCATGCGCTTGACCTCATCAATATCTGGGGCACCCTTATTCTCTCGGTCCTTGAGACGCAGAGCATGTTGAAAGAAAGTACAACGTTCAACTGGAGGGGTGTTAGATACGGTGGAATCAAATGAGTTACCTGTTTGAGATGTACTAACCTAATGGTTGTTCCTTTTTGCTCCTAGAAGCAGCCAATCTCTCAATACGCTGATCTCTTATACCCGCCCTGTGAAGGCGCATAGAGTCTCTGGACTTTTCATGCAGAGAGTCAACGACACCACCTCTCTTCTTGGAGATTTGCTTGCGCGTCTTGTGGAGTGTGGAAGGCATTTTGTCTTTCTGATTGTCGAGAGATGTGAGTGAAAGTTGTAGGCTTGTGAGATGTAGACTGTAGTTGATGTGCTGCGACTTGCAAGGATTTTTTTCTTCGCAGTCTAATCTAGAAGCTTTTGGTGCTCCACTACGGTATGAGAGCCAGTAAAGTAGCGGATATATGTCGGCTAAAGACTTGACCTTGATAGTAACTCTTGACAGGTTTTTGGTTTGCTTTAAGTATCTGATATTGTTTCTATAAATATCTACCTACTTAGGGATGCATGGCACGGAAGTGCTTGCATTTTATACTCTGTATAGTGTTGACCGTTGTGTTCATCGCTGTTGACTGGATCATCCCTAATCTGGGAAGTCAAGATAAACACAGATCCATGATCATGATTACATGTGCTTATGATGGCTTTATTTCTTGCCCGTTTCTTCTTGGATTGTTCAATTAAACAAATACAAAAGCCAATGTAGTCCACACTACTAATCTAAATCTATTTACAGCGCAGCTTTAATGACGATTTCATCTTCAAAGGCATAAAAGATCTGGTAGACAGTGTCATGGTGGTTACAAGTTGCTGGGGGAATGTCCAGTAACGGGAACTACCTAGGTAGACTAGACTCTTTCAGGGGTTTCAGTGGTTCAAGGAATGGAAGTATCGCGCCAATCTACGCGCCTAAACCCATTAAACAGCATCCATCTTCAGGGGGTCGCGTCCTACCTAGGTAGCCTGTGCAGTGGAGGGAGAAATGGGGAAGGTACTTCGCCTCACGTACCTGGCGTCTGACCTCGACCTCGACCTTGATTTAAGGCTTAATCTTGATCACCTCAGGCAAAATATCCACCTCGACTTCAACCATTTTTTGGGCTCTGGACCGCTCCTTGAGCCTCTCGACACGATTATCAATTGTATTTGTTTGCGGATTTGCTTGTCTTCGTGTTCTGTCTCGTCTAGTTCCCCTGCTTTTATCAGTTTAAACATCCTTGCTCTCGATTTCCAGCACATACTGCACGATCCTCTATCGCGTGCACATCAACTTTTCGACGCGTCGATAAACCTCAGCACAATAGAGTTCACTACAGCAAACTCTCATGTCCCATTGCTGACGCATGCAATAACAAATTCTGCCAGCTTGAAGCTGCCCAGGTCCCTACTGGGGCTGCGAGTGCTGAGCTCACTTGTCTGTTATCGCCACCATCATTAACCATTAACGCGGCTCAGCATTCAACATGGGTGTATCCGGTACATCATACTCAAACAAAAACATTTCGCAACATACTGACCGGGTCACAGGGCTTCTCCCTCTTCTCAAGTCAATCCAGAAGCCGACTGAGCTTAAGAAGTACAATGGCCAAGTACTCGGTGTCGACGCGTATGGCTGGCTTCATCGTGCCGCCTACTGCTGTGCATTAGAGCTTGGTCAAGACAAGCCGACTCAGAAGTAAGCTCATGCAGGCCCTTACATACTAAGAAATCGATATTAACCATTTTACCAGATACCTCAACGCTGCCATGAACCGTGTTCGCATGCTTCGCCATTTCGGTGTGACGCCTTACATGGTATTTGACGGAGACTACCTACCCAGCAAAGCTGCCACAGAGGATGGCCGTGCCAAGAAGAGAGATGAGAAGAAGAAGGCTGCGATGGAACTGCTGCGTGCAGGAAAACCTGCCCAGGCTACTCAAGAGTTCCAGAAGTGTATTGACATCACCCCCGAGATGGCTTCCGCCTTGATCCAACTGCTCAAGAAGCTCGATATTCCTTACGTCGTGGCCCCCTACGAAGCCGATGCGCAACTCGTTTACCTCGAACGACAGGGCCTCATCAACGGCATCATTTCTGACGACTCGGACCTCCTCGTTTTCGGCGCCAAGAAGCTTCTTACCAAGCTCGACCAGTATGGCAACTGTTTCGAAATCAATCGTAAAGACTTTTGCGCCTGTCGCGAGGTCTCCTTAACTGGCTGGTCTGACACCGAATTCCGACGAATGGCTATCTTTAGCGGATGTGACTACTTGGACGGGCTTCCAGGCGTAGGGTTGAAAACGGCATATCGTATGCTTCGCAAGACCAAGGTGCCCGAACGGATAGTACGCATGGTTCAGTTTCAAGGCAAGCGGGTATCCGAGAACTACTTGACGCAGTTTTACCAGGCTGAACTAACCTTCCTGCACCAATGGGTGTTCTGCCCAACCAAACGTCAGTTGGTCCACTTGACGGATTTAGATGGAACTCGCACTGCGGAGGAGATGCCCTTCATCGGTGCCTTTGTAGAGCCTGAGATCGCGCGGTCCATCGCCAGAGGCGACATGAACCCCATTACAAAGACATTGATTGCCACCTCTACAACGCCATCCAAGAGAAGGCATTCGCAGCTGGCGGGTGGTGCCGTCGATCAGCCCCCGCCAAACATGAAACCTATCAACTCTTATTTCAAGGGACACAGTCGAATACCCATGGGCGAGATGGATCCTAATTGCTTCGAGGTCGATCCTCAAAGAGTTTCTCAGATTACCGGTGGAGGATTGGTACCTCGTGTATTCCCTCTACCCAGACCATACTTGGATGAATCAACTCGGCCCGCTTCGAATAACTCACGCAGGCCGGAAGACAATTCCACCCGCACATCTCCAAGACTTCACCGTCGCCGTACGGAGCCTATCACCAACTTGCTCAACAGTTTCATCGAGGATCCCTCTGCCACAAGGCGCACATCTGCTGTTGACACTGGCCTCAGCTCTGCTGCCATCTCCTCGTCTGATCCAGCTAACCGGCCACCCAAGAAAGCGCGCCTGTGTGACACGAACGAGACGGGATCTGATGAAACTCTACCGCAAAAGAGCAGATTTTTTCCAGCACCTAAACCGCGGAGGAGCCCACGACGAGCCAAGAGCGATGCTTACCTGCTATCGGACGATTCGCTAGACGAAGCGCTAATGGCTCTGCCTGATTTCGATGGTTGGAAGCCCGCTGACAAGGCCAAGAAGAGTGTGTCGGTTTTCGAAGAAAAGGAGAGTCAAGAGACTTGGACAACTGCAGACAGCGAGAGCCAAGCCTCGTTCGTCAAGGATGATGAAACCCCTATGTCATCCCTAGACGAGTCTATGCCTCCGCCTTCATCCGCTGCGTCTCTGTCACGAACCTCTTCCACTCCTGCTCGACCAGACATCCGCAAATTCTCTTATTCTCAGTCAACCGAGACACCTGCTTCGACTACATCACAACGCTCTTCGGTCTTCAGCGCAGCATCCACTCCGTCCACTGCCCCATCAACCGCTGCCTCTCGCATGACACCCTTGCAGCGTCTCGGTGCTCGTGCCATGAACGCCCCCATGTCACCCAAGCTGTCCAAACCACGCAACAGCATCGATAGGCAATTCCTTTCTGGTGTACCTGTCAACCCAGCATTTGTGCCCCTACCCAAGGTCAACCTGGACGAAGTTGCACAACTCAACCAGTGTGGTAGCGAAGACCAGATCATCCCTGCTAGTGACGAGGAAGATGAGGGCGAAGATGAGGATGAAATCGACCTTCCACCAAAGAAACTCAACCTCTCACGCTTTGCATTCGCTTGAGTTTTGTTTGCACTTCGCTTTGGCCTCTGCCTGTCCTAGCAGCTATCTGGCCGTCCGAGTCAGGACTTACATAATGAATACAGCATTTACGGGGCGTTTGCTTGCTTTTGTCTTTTTCTTCTTTTTATACTGTAGCTGCGGCATTGGTTGCTAAACTGTACGAAGACAGACTATGGATGGAACTGGAGTCTTATGGAATTAGTGTGTATTGAACAACGAAAGAATGGGAAGGATCAAGTAAAATATTAGATAGGCGTTTGGTAATATGATGTTGCCGCCAAGGTTTTATAATACCCAATTTGGACTTAAGCTTCATGCAAGGATTTGGACGATCTCCATCACAGCGATTGTTGCAGTGTTTTTTAACCCAGTTCTTTCCTTCAATGTGATATGTAGCAGCATGATACACAATAATCATTCTTGAACATTTAAAAGAGACCCCTGTATGATGGTTGTTCTCGTTTAAGTGCCCGCTTGTTGAATTTCATAACCCGTATCATCCACAATAAACAACATGCCATAACAAGTCTATAAATCGAGATCTTCCGAGCTCCAGCAGCACAACCAAAAAGCCGGTCCCTTGTTCGCGCCAACGCCTTCCGAAACGGGCCAACGCCAGAATCCCCTGCCTCGTCTATCATCCGGGGATAGGAGATCATGATGACTGGCAATGATGGGAAATGTGTAGGAAATGATAAGTAAAAACAAGTGGTGCGAAAATGAGGACAAGAGGCCAAAGGTCTGCGAAGTGGTGGGACAAACGACAGCTACCGGGCATGAGGCAAGAACTTGCCTCCTGCATAACCTTGTCATGCAATCTGATCGTGTACCAAACTTATCCGACTTCAATGATTACGCAAGATTTGGAAATCTCTGACAGGCCAGTAAATAAGCCATCGGCTTGAAACACAATGCCGGATGGTAGTTAGCTCCATGGCCCTTGACGTAAGAACAAACAATACTGTTCTTGTATGAGTTGGGAGACAACTCTGGCACCACCTCCCATAATTCTCTCAGCGACGGTTGACAGGAGCAGAAGTAGTGGCGGCCAGAAGATCGGGATTGAATTTCCATTCACCTAAGAACAGAATGTTAGTAATTAATCGAAAACCAGATGCGCCAAAGCGTGTAAAGGGAGAACTATGAGGAAACAGTACCAGCTGCCAAATTCTCAGCCGTATCTTCCAGCAGGATAACACGGCGCTTGTTACAGTATGAAGTTTTGTCCATGATATCGACTTTGAGCTTCGGGTCAGACAATTCTGTAATCGGCTTCTCGAACATCTCAGATAGATTCTCCACGGCCATCTCGAGATCCTTTTGGTTGTCCTCAAATATCTCTGTCAGGTTGTTCCTTGCGAGGTAGAACGCAAAGGCATACGTCCACTTAAGCGTCTGTCGACAAGTTTGTAGGGCCTGGGACGCCGAGTTGAGATATTGAACCTCAATCCAAGACATGCCGGAGGCAGTCTGCAACTGAACCATCTTCTTTTCGGTTTTCTGTGCAATATCTCTGTCCAGCTTGGCCGATTGCTCATGGTTGGCGTAGCGGTTATAGTAGTGCAGGTAACGTTCAAGGGATGTTCGCGATTTGGCCTGAGCATCCCGAGCCTCGGAGCCGCTCTTTTCCTCGTACCTGTTGCAGTTGTACCAACTGGTTCCGTGTTCAGACCAGAGTCCCATGCACATCCAGCAGAATTCATACTTGCACTTTCGACACGTCATGTGATTGCAGCCTCCGTTCTTTTCGATAGTCGAGTTGCATTTCGGGCATTCTTTGGTGTTGGCCGAAATCCAGTTAGCGGTCTCCGAGTCGTCGGCACACTTCTTCAGCCACTTCTTAACCAACTCGCAGGGCGCCGGCTGGTGATCTGGGTTGGGACAGCCAAAGCAGAACCTATAGCCACATCGACATTCGACAGTAGGAACAATCTTACCCAAATCCTTCTTCTTCACACCACACTCGAGAGCGTTGGGGCAGTCAGGAGCAGGACACCACTTAAAATTGTCCTTATCCTCGACGTATGTCCTGTTGAGGAGTTCTTGGTATCGATCCGCCAGCGCTGAGGTAACAAGAACATCAAGAGATGCTGAATCAATAATGCGGCCACATCCGTCAGAGGGACATTGAATTCTGGCAGCCTCACCCTCTTCACGAATCTTTTGCGTGAGGTAGTGTCGGTAGCAGTCCACGCAGTATCGATGACCACACTTCATGGCAAATGACTCAAGTCCCTCTTCGTCTTCACAGCAGATATCGCAGGTAAACCCAGGAATGACTTCGAGTTTCGGGGAGCTAGCCGTATTACTGCCCATCCCAGCAGCTTCCAGGACCTTTTCTGGTCTGTCCATGTAATCTTCTAGCAAGCGTTCCTTGTTCCATCGGAAATGGCGAAGCAGGATAGCTGCGTCCTGCTTCTGCATATCTAGGATCATGTTGACTTCGGCAATCATTTCATCTTGTTGGCGTTGAATATCGCTCGGTTCGTAGACTTTGTATGATACCACATGGGCTGCTTTCTTCTTCTTCTCGGCGTCTTTAACCAGGCCAAAATCAGGGTCAGGCTCGTCAAAATCTTCATCGTCGAAGTCTGTGATGTCAACGTCATTAGTACCCATCATGATTACTCATGGGGGATGGTTTAGGAGGGTATGATAATCGTACCTTCACCTGCTGACATCTCGTCGCCGCTATCGTCTTGCATCATCTCGTCGTCGCTCGAAAGAGCCGACATGTACTCTTCCTCGGAATCCATGGGGTTACTAGCAGTAGTGACTGGAGTAGGGGGCAGGGCGTGTTTATCTGCAACGGCAGCTGAGGCGATGACTCTCTTGTTAGGTACTTCGTCTCTGTTGGCAGAGGTAATCGTCGCCTCAGCAGCCTTCCGCTTCCTCGTGGTGGGGGGAATCGTGACGGTTTAAGGGAGATCTTGGGGGAAGCCAAGTGTGGAAGGATGTCTGAGGATGAGGAGCAGAAATCGAAGGTGGCGTTGGCGTTTGATGGCGGGTGACTAAAGGTAAGGTATGTACTGTGGTAGTATAAGCAGCACGTATAGTTCAGCCTGCAAAGTGAAAGTATGGTATGATTGGTACCTCCAGTAGGCAGTGAGTTTGTGACGGAGGGTCGAGTCAGAGTCAAGTGAGGCCAAGAGGGGTGCCTATGACGGAGCCGGGGGATTTAAATCGGGCATAGGCAGGAAGCCCGCTAGTTTGTATGGACTGGAACGAGACACAAGGACGTGCATGTACAGTACACTGCAGTACATTAGTTGGGTAGCCGTGGTGATAAACTCGAAAGTGGGCGTGAAAAAAAACGGGAGATCTGAGTTGTGAGTCTGAGGATTGAGGGAAGTTATGAGAGAAATTACTGTATGGTAGGTAAGGTAAGTTAAGTTGGTGATCCTTGATATTCACCTTCAACTGAATTTCCACCTCACCTCAGTTGACGTTAACCGGGTTGTCCGACCATAAACCAAGCGCGGGAAGGCGGGACGGTACGGTGGGGGGAGCTGGATCTGAAGGCGCGACACGGCGTAGGAGGCAACAACACGCGGAATATGTGGGCAGGGGAACAGCTGAGGGGACTTTTAATCCAGGCAGGCGCAGGCAGGCAGGTTAGGCCGGCGATGTCTGACAGGAACTGGAGCACGGAGGAAAGAAAGAAAACAAACTGGGAAAGGCGCGGTTGCCAGGTGGGTCATGGACTTTGAAGGTGCTTTTTTATGTGGCACTCAGGTTAGGTACCTATCTTTCATGATTAAAGAGTCTGATGCACTGTATCCGTACTCAGTTCAGGCCCCTACTGCAGCTTGCCTTCACATCTTATTCACCGTGTATGGCCCTATTTCAAGTTATCTAGTACTGTAACTTAAAACCTCCTACCTTTTCGTTTTTATAATGTTAATGGCCCGAACAGACCCTACTATTATAGATGATCAATTGTGGCTGCCAACTGTGGCGTGGCTTGATCGAACATTGTCTCGCTCATGAGCAAGACACTCCATTCTCTAATGTAAGCTGGCAAGTACGGATTATATTACATACAGTGCATTTCGAATCGTATTCTAGACGGTGAGTATTAATATTATGTCGACTTGAAACGTACGGCATCATTGATATATGTGGCGTCTCATATGAATCTTACCATAGGCGGCGTGTTATGTGCAATGATGACCTAGACAAATTGTTATAAAAATCGCAGTATTTTAACAATTTCCCATGGTTCTATAAACCTTATTCAGTGAAACATCATAAGAAAGTCACATGAATCAAGCTTAACTATATTGAATATACCTAATGAGCGTCGATAGACTTGCCCATTGTTTCCCTATGTCCTGCCACCTTGTCTACCCTGTATCAAAATCAAACCCTCATGCTGTCCACTCGGGCAATGCTACTCCGTACATCAGTCAACAACGATATTATCGTTCGATAAGAATCATAATGAGATCAATGATACGAACTGTGAGCCGGTGTCATTACTATGGTGTTAGTGTGTATTGCCATGTCAACCAATGTAGCATGAAAAACCAGTTAAACTTACGCAAACTATAGCCATGCCAGTAAATGAGTGGTTGGTTATACGAAAATCGAGACTAAATGGTTATCTGGCTCTACTGCTCTATTGCCAGGTAGTTCTTAAGCAAGCCCAAGCAGACGTAGCACGAAACTTGTCTCATCATTCATTAAATTCGAGCGCATGCGAAGCTATCTCAGGACCACCATATGCTGCTGCCTTTGCACCAACCTCGTATGCTAGGGACATTCTTGAGCGCGCGGCTCACAAGACCGCAATAAATGATACAAAATACTCATGTTGCACAAGCAACACTGGTCAGAATTGCACGATCAGCGTACGTTTGATGAAGCGCTGTGCGGGCGAGGCCTAGATTTATCTCCAAGTTTACGAGTTCGTGTCTGGAGCCGAAGCCAAAGTTTGCAAAGATAATTCACGATATTTCTGCAGCATATGGGCTGGCCCTTTAAGACCGACGGGGCCTACTCACAAGATAGACCGTGAGCCAATAATGAGCTTACCACACAACATGTTTGTAAGAAGACTGAACAGTCTAGTGCCCGTTGGTCAAGCAACCCATCTAGAGCAGCTGCAACAAGTATGCCTCGCATTGACGCGCGCTACTTCCAACGGAGTTGCCCTAGGCCAACTCACCTTAGCTGTCACATATCGCCAGACCAGGCCGATATACTGAAGCCAACCCCATACTTGTTTTCGTAAACGCTTGGATTTCGCAAATATATTTATGGAACTTCAACATGGCGACGTGCGCATGCCTACTTGCGCGCGCGTCGTATTGCAAAACATCATGTCCATCTCAGTGGCCGTATATAGGTAGGCTTTTCCAAGGGGCCAATGCTTGCTTTGCTGATGCATCGTAACTCATCAATGTTGAGTCATTGATTGGTGGTGATTCATCAGTGCATCTGACAGAAAGACGATATTCATGGAGACTTCGTATCTCAATTTAGCAAGGTAGTTGACAGTTACGGAGGCAACTCCTCATTGGAGCTGGGCGATTCCACCTCTAATTCGCGGAGATAGGTGTGTATCGCCATTGGCAACTGATTCCAATGGAAGTCGCGCTGGGAGCTGTTACCAGTTTTGAGCTGCTCCCGCAGGCAGTTACGACAGGAACCAATGATGAGTTGCCATTTCAACATCGAATTGCAATTCTCCTCCAAACCCGAAACCCCTCCTCTCCCCTTCATCAATTGATTTGAAGTAACACTCAGAAGCACAAAGACAAACAAGCACTATCCTCGTAAGAACTGCAAACAAAAATATTCAGCTGCAAAGCATCGCCCGTTACTCGCCAGCGCCGAACCTACTTCATCGCTGTCAGAATCGTGGAAAAGACCATGGCTGAGATCCTATTCGCTCGGTACTTTGACTCGCCGTGGGCCAAACCAGTGAAACAACTGGTGAGCTTGCGGAAAGCCGACAAGCTGCCCAAGTGTCCCCCCCAGCTTTGGTTTCGCTGGTCGAATCACATTCCTCACCGACCATCTGGGCCAGGGAAGCCATCCGCGGCGCCAGCAACGGCTTCAGTGACCAAACAGCTCGCTTAAAGGCCATTTCAGCAAGGATGACAGGTGACTAGGGGCTATTCGAGAATAAAAAATAGCAAGAGGCTAAACTCTCAGGGCACTTGTTCGACCCCTGCACCGTCGAATCAACAGGCCCTCAGCTCCCCTGTCAGATATTTGTTCCTATTCTCGAGTTGGCGTAGACTGTTGCCGCTGCTTTTAACGCGACTATCACCGCCAAAACCAGCCAATCCCCATCAACCTTTGGGCTCTAACAACTTACACCCATCACAGCGCCTCTCTATGGAGTACTGCTCACCAACCACCATCAAGTCAGACTTGTTGAGCCGCCGACCAACAAGTTCATTCTAGCACTTGCTTTCTGAGTTTCCGGATATGTTTGTTCACAAGATCTCTGTCACGATATTGATCGGAGTGTTGGCTCGCGTTCGTTCTGCCAGGACACCATCAACACGAGAGTGGTACGGAGTACAGTTGTTACCAACAGCCTGACACAGCCAACTTGATTTCTCTTTGTCACCAACATAGTGCACCATCCGCCTTGTCGTTGATTGGCGGCTGCTAGGCAGTCGAAAGACTGGAAGAGATGGAGTGACATTGTCAAGCATACTGCAGCTATCGTTGCCCACTAAGACCACAGCGCAGTCACATCCTCGCATTGCACGCTTGCAGACCGCACAGGCGATTATACTGGCTGGGCACAACACAAATCGATGCAAAGTACTGAGTAGCCAGTGTAGAGCAGCATAAGCAGCGCAAAGCAGCATTGATTACCGCCACACCCCTCCCTGGCTCGTCCAAGTCGCTACTTGTGCAGTTGCCGCCCTCTCTGCACCAGTTCTGAATACAAGCACGCGCCTGTTGTTTTTGTGTTCCGCAGTCGCGCAGTCGCTCCTGTATTAACGTGTGCTGCTTTTCTATTGTTGTTGCTTTAGTGGTGGTCGTTCGGTTTGCGTCTGGTAGTCTGGTACTCGCACACGCGCCCGGCCCCCATCTGGTCGTATCCCGTGCGATATCCACACGTTTAGCTGCTTGGGGTTATCTCCTTCTACACACCCCTACCCTTCTTCTCTCTCCCAGTCCGTCATAACTCCACTTTGTTCCAACTGCTTCACACCCCCCTTCTCTTCTTCAAGCGCCCACCTCTTCCAATTTCATCCTCCGGCGCCAAACACTTGACGCAGTCCTTTCCTTATAATCATCTAGTGCTGCCTTTCTTCTACCCTCTGACCTTCGCTTTTTCTCCAGTCAGTCAGTCAGTTTGTTCACTCGCTGCTTCTTATCTGCCTGTACTCTTAATTCCTACAGCTTGGGATTTGGCTGCTGGTTCATATAATCAACCTAGCTCAAACTTTCCAACTCGCCCATAATCAACGTTGACCTCGATATTCACGGTTAATTCAACCATCATCATGCCTACCGCCAAGCCCAAGTTGGGGAAGCTTACCACTCCCGTCACCGCTACCTTTCCCTCCGAGATCACTTCGGCAACTCCAATCTCGGCTGTTTCGTTCACGTTCAAGCCTGATCCGGACTTTCTCAAGACGCCTATCAGCCCGCCTATGGCCTATACCGACTTTCTCACCAAGGCCATGGCCCTCAACTCTCCCGCCACGAGCTCTGGCCTGACAACTCCGGATTCACTCACAGACACAGCAACCAGTGAGGAAACCGATGCTTCCTGCAAGCGTGAAGGCACACCTCCATCTTCAGCTTCGAGCATAACCTCCAAAGCTTCAGCCCGCCCAAACCCTCCGGCAACGGCTCCTATGATGCCCCCAAGCCCCTTCGTCTGCTCTACGCCCATGTCTGCTCCTCCTACCGGCCCTGCCTGTTTCCCCAGCCTCAAAGTACCCCCGAGTCCTAGTGTGTCCAACATAGACTCGCCAATGAGTGCAAGTACTGTTCGATCACCTTTCAGCGCTAGACCAGTCCATTCAGTGTTTGACTGGGATGCTGCTCTCAAGGCTCGTTTGATGGAGAAGAAGCAAAAGTCCTCACGGACTAGTGTGCGACACATTAGAGAGGTGGTAACAAGGACCGTCACATATACACCCAGGATGGCACCTGCACCCAAGGGCAAGAGACGCAAGGTTGAGTAGACCGTTAGGCCAATAACCATATGCTCCCGCGCATCATGTCAACACGCAAAACTATCATCAATTCAACGCACTCCTAACTTTTAACGATCCTTCGAACACATTACGACTTTCCTTTTGTTTAGACATGCATTGCAACCAAGAATATACTGAAAAACGACGAGGATGCAGAACACGAGGCGAAATTTGGAGCAGGCCTTCGACACCTGGCGGCAAAAACTGTCGCCCTTTATCCTTCAGTCACTCTCTTACGAACACTTATTTGATACGCCTTGGAAGGAGTTGAGTCAGAATTGGAAGACCACTATTGGGGCTGTTTTGGAGGCACGGTCGGAGGAGTTTGATGGCGTTTTACAATTTCATTATCAGCTTGGATGTGCTATTCCCTGGGGGCACAGCATGGACCAAGAAGTACGATACCAACATTTGTGGAGAAGTTTGGAGGCGGAAGGCGGAGACGAGGAACTGGGGAGCAGTCGACAGCGAGAGTCCTGTGATAAGGCACTCCGACAGAGTTCCAGGGTAGATGAGAGAGAATTGGAGGACGCTTTGAGCGTCGGTGACCCCGTATATCGGGCGTACGATCAGCTTGTGGTAACGCGGTTACTCAAAATAAATTCACAAAGCCATTGGCTGTTTAAACACCAATTCTTTTGCATGCTGTGTTGATGAAGAAACCGACTGACTAGTACATATGGATCACACGAGCCAAGACTACATAACGTTCCGGAGAGAGACTATTCGCACAGCTCACCATTTCTGTAAGTTTCGTTTCCCTTGTTTGGTTCAACAGTTATTGTTTGTTTGTTTATAATGGATCTGTCATGGCCGCCAGAACAGGCCGCGCGACGGGTATATCCTCGATGTGTATCTGGGTCGCAGAGACGGCCGTTTCGCAGGCCGCCAGCTAGAAGCTCCCCTCTAGGACCCCGCCCGTTCTGTCTTATTTTCTCTTTTATTTCCAAGTCACGGGATAGACCCTTGTTCCCGGCAGACTGGAGGCTGGCTTACATGGGCATGCTAGGCAGAGCTAAGAGATCATCATGGCAAGCCCCCTTGGAGAGATTTATATTAGGGGTGTTTAGTGATGGGGGATGAACACACGACAGAAACAGAGAAAGCGTTTGCTCTTTGTTTTGGTTCTTCGTGTTTGTGATGAGATGCAAGACGTGAATCGGATACTCCACTGGGCCAGCTTTTGGGTCGCAGGAATGGGGACGTATGTATGCAGAGACACACACAAAAAGAGACAGGAAAAGGCACAACAAGTCCCATGGCATAAGCAAGCATTGTCAGTTCTTGTCCTCCACAATTTCATATCTCCAGAGCAGGGCATTGCACTTGTTACTGCATCGCAATTACAGCAAAGAATCCTCTGGACTCAGAAGCCATCCTGCCATAATTATCACAGGCTCCCACAC
>ONZP01000122.1:0-24487 GCA_900312805.1 Fusarium torulosum
GAATATGGCATTTGCATTGGATACAAGGCGTTGAAGGCATAATGATACACTTGGAGTTGAATTTTACAGTTCTACATTGGGAGACATGAATCAGGTAGTTGAGGTTTTGCGTTTGGCATTGCATGGAGTTTTTATAGCCTCTAGATGTACAGATGAACCAGTAGAGAAAGCTGGGTCTCTATAAATGCAAAATGCATCCTACATCTCAGATTACGCAATAACTGACTGCTAATCGATTTACGCGATGGGTCGATCTTGTAATGCTGTACTCAAGCAGGGCTGACGCAGAAAACGAGGCTCAAACAGTTTGTTTGTCATTGGACGCGTGTTGGCTAGGTAGTAGACATGCTTAATATGCCCGACGTCATTCATTGGCAGAATCGCTATTGGCAGGCGATCGTTATGAGGCTTCCCGTCGGAGTATCGCAGTCCGATAGATCAGGCCCAGACAAGACAAGAATAGCAACGAATGAGCGATGTGGTCGGCTGCACAGCCTCTTTGATACAGCGGGTGTGGCGTTGGGCGCATTTGGTATGCAACTGATGCGAGAACGAGCAGGTTCAATTCTTAACGTTAAATAAGGAATGGATTCCGTCTCAATATCGCTTTAATAGAGCATTCATATTTCCACTAAGACTATTTGCCTTTATCTGCATGCATCGTTTATGCTTGTTTCTTTGGATATCCGTTCGTCGAGTCTTTAAAGTCCTCGTGACCATCCCAGAGCAGTCACAGGCCGTGTAATTACTTCCTTGCTTCAAAGCAGCCCCGCCTTCTCAGTCTCAGCCTGCCGCGCAATTGTCTGTCAGGCTTTCTCCCTTTCAACTACTCACGACCAGGTATAACTGCCACTCGTTTCTCCTCTCGTTGCTTCAATAAATTTCAGTGCCATCTGCGACAACCCATTTTTGCGATCCTGGCTTTTGTTCCACGCGTGTGTTACACCCGATATACTACTACGTCATCTCCCGAGTTTGCTTTGCGACACTAAACCAGCAGATCGCATTTTGAGTTACAGATAAAGAACACAATCAGCAAGATGCTCGACGAGAACCTCCCGACATTTCGTTTCAAAACATCATCAGAAAACCCGCTTAACAATATCCTCTACTTTTCACACAATGGATCAGACCCTGTGCCCGAATACCTTCTGAAACGACCGTCTCCCTCCGAGGCTGATGGACAATATGCGCTCGGCATCTTCGACTCGCAAAACACCTCCGTGATATACGCAGAGGTGGGTGTCAAGCCTGACTGGGTGGCACCTACACTGTCTGCCGCCGAAATTCGTGCTCAAAATGGCAACCCGCCGCCCAAGACACCAGCTACGCCAGAAAGCTTTGCTGTTTCGCTTTACAACCCAGACCAAGCCATCGCTGTCAAGCAACACCCAGGAAGCTGGGGTAAGACGGATATTTGGGAGTTTGAACTTCCCGAGAGATCCTTCAAGCTACCCAGCGCCAGTCAGATCGACCAGGAGCATCGGCCACCCATCACCGAGTTGGTTCCCAAGGTAGTCTTTCGATGGAAACGCGATGGTCGTTTGAGCAAAGACATGACATGTTATATGACGGGTAGAAATGTTGGTGGGAAGAAGAGCAAGGAACCTGACATCACTGTCGCCTTTTTTCGAGCCAAGCACGACTCGATCATGACCATATACGAACCAAACATGGCTCGAGTTGAGATCGAGGATAGGAGAGGTCTCGAAATCACTCTTCTCATGAGCGCCGAGACCATCAAAGACTTGTACTTGAACCCAAGTCAAGATCCTTTCCACCTTCTCGCTTCGTCTAATGGCCGCCGTCGACAGAATTCCAGACCGGCAGCAACTTCCTCTACAGGTCCAGCAATGGCAGGGGCTTTGAACAACAGCCGGCCATCATCACCCCCTAGAACGCAGGCTCCGGCCCAGCCTTCAAACACCAATGCCCAACGCGAGGCCGAGGTTGAAGCCGAAACACGACGATTGCAAGCAATGGTGGCCGAGGAAGAACGAAAAAGGCTCGAACGTGAGAAGCAGGAGGAGGATGAACGCAAGAGGATTCAGAAGATGCTTGAGACTGAAGAACAAGAACGTTTGAAGCGAGACGCTGAAGTCGATAAGGAGACAGAGCGGCTGCGTCGAGAGTACGGCATGGCGGGCCAGGAATTCGAAACCCCAACAAGTCCTGGACATCCATCGCCACCATTACCTCCACGACCACAGTTCGCTTCTGGCCCGGCTAACGCTCCACCAAACTCATCCAACCTACCCCAGAGACCCTACAGCGTCGGGCCAACACCAACCGGTCAGCCTCAGCCTAACCTCTTCGCCCCGCCCCCGTCTCAAGCGAAGCCTTCGCAGCCAGGTCCCAGTGAGAATGGCAAGAAGCGCCATGGCTTGGGTGGCCTGTTGCAAGGAGCAGCCCCTTATGCAGGACCTGCGGCGGCGAGTGTCAGTGGCTTCTTTAGCAGTCGAAAAGATGAGGATAAGCGAAAGAAGGTTCATAAGAAGCGAAGTGTTCATTTCTAGATATAACTGATACAAGGTCCTTTTTGTATACTTTGATGTGTTGTTTAAATTGGCGCTACAAGGAGGATATACCATAGATTATTGGGAACAGCATTATTTTTATGAAAGACTCTGTCTTGTATTGGGTTTGATGTGTCATGTAGGGAACTATAAGTAACAGTGAGTCCCAGTAAAATATGCCTGAACTTTGTCTTTGCGCTTCCCAACGTCGCATCTGTTTACCCAGCGGTTCCTCAGGTGATGGAATGCCACAACGATATCATCGGCATCTAGCAGCGTATGACTGGGAAGTTTCCATTGCGCGATATGATAGGAAGTCAAGTATATGCAAAGAATTGAGGTGATGTTCGAAACGAAGTAAGATATGCGTGATTGTCTAATTCGAGACTGGGGACAAAGGGTCGTCATGTATCTGAGAATGCAGAGTATGCAATACCGCTTCTTGACTTCTCGTCAAGTCGTCTCGCTGATACAGTAGTTGCTTGGAGAGCCTCTCCCTAGGGTATCTATCCTCGCTTTGACGACAGTCTTCGACTAGGCTTTCCTCGAGTTTGACATGGCTCATGCTGCGTAGTGGAATTGATATGGCATTTTGACTCTTGAGCATGGAAGCTCTGCGCGGGCGTAGGAAGATAAGGTCACCAGAGAACATGTCGATGTTACTGATGAAACTGACTGATGATGCCAGAGAAAGATAAAACGCGAAGATGATAAGAGAAACAGGTTCATTGTTCTAGCAGAGGGGAAGTGTTTTCCAGGTGACGAGTTGGGGCTTATTGTCAACTGTTTTTGGATATACATCAAAGGGAAACTGACACTCGAGCCACCAAACATCATAAATGGTGTTCGTTGATAGGATGTGATGTGAGAGAAATACATAGTTAGGGGGACCGAGTAAGATATTTCAGTTATGGGTGTCTGTTAGCTACTGCTGTTGAGGTCAATGTACCGAACTGCGTTTGCTCAACCACCTCATTCCTTTTGATATCCTTTGTCTGCTATACATTTACCACTTGCTATTTGGAGTTTTCCACGTGTCTCAAGTCCTCATACACGTCTATTCGGGTAAAATGTAATTCCTTAACAAAACATCTATTCCTTCGAGGCCTGCTACAGCTCTTCTTAGGCCATCTTCCTTCCGACGAACCTATAGACCTACTTCGATGCTGAGCGAACGTCAACCACAATTGAACCAGTAGATAGTATGCGTGTAACAACGAGCCTTTTTTCACCAGTTAGGCCTGCAGACTGCCGTTCATTAGCCTCTCAGGCAGTCTCTCGTCTTGTTCCACCCGATCGGATCGCCTGCATACCGCATGACAGTACGCAGCAGAACCAGTGCATACGAGTTACCCTGTTTTACGTAGCTAACGAGAAGAGCGAAGAACACGCGCGCCTGGGGTGGCCTTCGCCCCGGAACAAGGGTATGCCCCGGTTCAGCAGATGCCCTGCCGATCATCAAACCTCATTTGGGAAGTGTTGTTTTGTTGTTTCTTTACCATACCGATTACCGCTAGAAGACGTCAAGTTGCATTCGCGTAGGAATTAAGAATGATCCTTCTCATCCTTTTACACACAATTACCCCCCCAAAGCAGAGACCAAGTAGCAAAGAGAGCATTTTCACCGGATTCTGAAACGGAAGAGTTGTGCTCGTACATATCAGTCAAAGCGCACATCCATTTTTGGCGCACGGCACTGCTGTTTTGGAACATGTTTAATCAATTGGAGAAACAATTCGGCCTAAAATGACAGTACAACAAGAATCCTGCCGAGACTTTGATCAACGGCGAGTAACCAGGATCTTTCACGTCCTGTTCCACAAGTGACGAGATGCTTTATAAATAGAAGAACAAGCGCTTGCCCACGCTTATTTCTTCTTTGGCTGGGGAAGAGTGACTCTTGCAACACCAGCCAAGTCAAGTCAAGCCGCATTTTTCTCACAATGCGCTTCTCATTCATCTCGTCGGCTCTGCTGGGCCTTGTCAGCTCAGTCAACGCCTGGGGCGGCATGACACCTGATAGTAAACAGTTCCGCACGCTGGAACGTCACGGACTTACAGCGTTCCAGCATGCTGCGACCAACTCGAAGCTTGACTATGTGACCAATTCGGGAATCTGTGAGACTACGCCTGGAGTTGGGCAGTACTCAGGATACTTGTCTGTCGGTGTGTAAACCCAATGCAGAGACATCGAGACCAATACTAACGTGCACATAGGCAAGAACCACAGTATGTGGTTTTGGTTCTTCGAGGCCCGTAACAATGCCGAGGACGCTCCTCTCGCTATCTGGCTTAACGGTGGTCCTGGATGCTCCTCTATGATCGGCCTTTTCACTGAACATGGGCCATGTCACTTTGTCAACAACGACACTGAACCAACTCTCAACCCTCACTCCTGGAACGAATACGCAAACATGCTCTACATCGATCAGCCCATCGGTTCTGGCTTCAGCGTCGGTACTGAGGACGTCAACTCCACGGCGCAGGCAGCTCCTTATATCTGGAAGTTCATGCAGGTTTTCCTGGACAAATTCCCAAAGTACAAGTCGAGAGAATTTGGACTCTTCACGCAGTCATACGGTGGACATTATGGCCCTGAGTTTGCCGACTACTTCCTCGAGAAGAATGACAAAATCGAAAAGGGTGATGTCGAGGGCCACAAGCTCGACATGGTTGCGCTGGGCATCAACAATGGCTGGATCGACCCTAAACGGCAGTTCAAGTCCTATGCGACATACGCGAACCGCAATCCCTACAAGAAGATACTCGATAACAAGCTCCTAACCCGTTTTATTGACTTATACGACGAGTACTGTTTACCTACTCTCAAAAACTGTACTAAACTTGAGGGCCAGGACGAGGAATGCGCAAAGGCCGATGATGTATGTAACACTCAAATGTATACCAACCTTGAGATTGCAAGCGGAGCCGACTTCAACGTTTATGATGTGCGCATCGGAAGAGATGATGTTGACCCGCCGGAGAACTTCCTTGAGTACATCACACGAGCTGATATCATGGATGCGATTGGAGCGAACACCCGGTTTGCTGAGTGCAGTGACACTGTTTTTGCAAACATGGCGACAACGGGAGACGGTGAGTGACCTGAAAAGACGAGCCCGAGAAGAAATACTTAAACGAGTACAGGTGCGCGCTCATACGTCGAGCGTTTGGCCGATGTGGTGAAGCGTGGTATTAACACGGTTATCTGGGCCGGAGATACCGGTAAGTTGGCATCTTGTGACACATGGAGTGTGATATACTGATTTCATGATGTTCAGATTGGATCTGCAACTGGGAGGGTGTTCTCTGGGCTTCTTATGCGCTTGAGTGGCCAGGCCAGAAGAAGTTCGTAGCGGCGCCATTCAGTAACTACACAGTAGACGGTAAAGCCCACGGTCGATACAAGACTGTTGAGAACCTGTCCTTCCTGAAGGTTTGGGAGGCTGGCCATTCAGTGGCGTATTATCGTAAATTCAACCCGCGGGTCTCCCAGTATCACTGCTAACAACAGAACAGAACCTGAGACTGCGCTGCAGGTGTTCAAGCAGGCTATGCAAAAGAAGCCCATTAAGGCGACCTAATGAGATAAAGCACGAAGATCATGTTGTATTCAAGGCGTTCAGTTAGAAAAAAACGATAGAATCAAAGACGACGTTATTCGCGATATGAGATCTGACATTTCTAAATCCCATGCTGTGTGCAACCTGGTTTTGACAACCAACTGTATTGAATGTGAGTATTTTGCTTTGTTCTCGTAGAATTTTATTTCAATGCAAGCAAGATATAGAAGCAAATAGTACGCCAACGTCGTACATACATATAGTACCGAATATTCAAGATGAGTTCCAAACTCCCCGGGCCATGCGGTTCTTTTCCATTTCGTTCTGATTACTGAGGCTTGACCTTCTCGAGACGCAGGTCGTTGATGACCATGTATCGGCTGAGGGTGATCCAGCCATATCGGAACCAGACCATCTGGCTCCTGTGTGCTTGGGTCATGGCGCTCCAGGCGGCACCGTATGCGCCGCGGCCCACAAGCTGGTTCATAAAGACGAGACCCTCGGGGCGCTCCTCATCCTGTTTTTTGACGCCAACCCACGAAAGCAGTGTGGGAATAAAGTCCATGAAAGCCGAGTACTTGCGCACAACACCCACAGTGGTGAGGGTATATAGATCGACAGGGCTTGGCCACTCCGACTCGGTGGTGGTGAGAGCCTGGATAAAGGATCGGGCACCCAGGTAGAGAGAGATATGGTTGGGGTGAGAAGATACGCCGTGGCTGTCAAAGGTGACGAGGATGTCAATGTTAGCCGTAGGCTTCATGTTGTTCTTACGCTCGTGGCCGAATTTGGGCGCAAATGTGCTTCCTAGCAGACGAGCAATCAAGTTCTTGTCCCACATTGTCGTCATTGAGTCAGGGAAATCGGTGCTGTAAGTGAGGCAGTTTGTTAGCTTCACGAGCAGCAGTTATCGGCGCCCGAGGCATTCGACATACGGGTTATCCACCACAAAAACATCATCCTCGTTCTGGAGTCCCAGCGCCAAACCGCTCTTGACCAGCTCCTGCTTGCGAATGTCTCCTAATCCGTCGGCATCTCCTATAATGCGCCAAATCACCATCAGCCAAAACTGCTTTCAACCAGTTTGTGTAGTCGCATCACAATGCGATCGCAAAGCACGGGTCGTTGCAGTCGGCTCATACCAGTGCTCAAGCATAGGATCTTGACGTGGTTTCCGTTCTCGGGTCGCGTGAGGGCGAGGACGGTCGGCGAGAAGAACATGGCTTCGTCGTCGGGATGCGCAATCAAGAGACAGACACGCTTGTTCTTGATGGTCGATTGGGCAGTGCTGGCTGTGAACATGTAGATGCCCGGTACCACAACGGCAAGGCCTGCAAATATGTGAAGAACGTTCATGTCGGCGGTCGTTTCGGTGACGAGGTTATAGCTATATTTTGTGACGGGTGTTCCGGAGTTGTCGCTATTGGTTTGCGACTTGGGTCGTCGGTGGGTGGATGGATATATAGGTCGTCACAGCAGTGCAGAACCTATAAGTGCGAGTGAGCAGAAATTGAAAGCTATACTCAGCTCAATTGCACTGTTAGAAGAGAGAGTTTGCGTCCTCTCGAGAACTGGACTTGGCCCGGATCATGAACAGGTTGCGATGGCTGAGACAAAAGTGGCACGAGACACGAGAATAAACAAGTGAAACTTGGATATGGAGGGGCAAGAGCTCACGAGGGCGCGAATACCAATCGCTAAGGCAACCCCCCTAGAACGAGCCTACCTTTACTGAACGGTTCACCGCCTCACCACCTAGGGAGCTACAAGCTGAAGCCCCGCCTTCCATCCATTGCATAACTTACAGAAGGTCGAGGGGGGAGCTCAGTGGCGTGCAGCGCGGGACGGCACTTCATAGACTAAACCCGTTGGGGTAACCTGTTGACGTTGGCCTTTAAACTCCAGCTTACAACTTTACCTTACTCCTTAAACTTCATCTCACGACACCCTCTTCCGTTTAATCATGGCCCGTCAACGCAAAGAAAAGTCCGCCAAGGACATTAAACTCGAACAACCCGATCGATCTGCCCCTAACAAAGAAACTCTTGTTGACTTCGCCAAAGGTCGTGACCTTTTCGAAGAAGCCGATCGTCGACAACGCGAGCTCAACGGCGAAGGACCTCTCTTGTCGCCTCGAACAGAACGTATCTTCGAGACATTGCTATGGACTGGGGTCATTGCCACGATTCATTTCACGTTCGACGTACTTGTGCAGCGACAGTATGCTATGGACCTTGACTGGCCTTTAATCGTTCAGAGAACTTTTACAGCCTGGCTATGTATGTCTTCTGCAAGCCATCTTTAGTAAAGCAGTGCACTAACACAACAATGCCACAGTGTTCATCGTCTTGTTCTACGTACTGCATCCGCATTACTCCCAAAAGAACTTCATTCCGCTCCTTCCTAAAGAATACCAAGAGACCGTTCGCCAAGCGATATTCTTCATCATGAGCACTTTGGCCGGTCCCTACCTCATTCACATCAGCAACAACTACGGATATATCGCTATTATGAAGCGGGCTCCTCCTGTAGGATGTTTATGGGTATGGGCTGTGGTGGAAATGGATATCCTCTGGGCCTTTCCAAGTCTATGCATTGCGGTTGCATACGCCTACAAGAATGGGTACGGCTTCACATAAATCCACCTCTTGTTATCAGCACGTGGGCTTGCTGCGTACAACTGTCTCCTCCGAATCTGATTTTGTGGTGGAACCGTCAATATCAATCGCTTCAGTCGACCCCGTGCTCTTGACTTCGGCAGTTACCAACGTTCCAACTCGCGAAAACCCAGAATGGTCGCGATGCGTCAACCGGCCTACAAGGTCCTCTAGCCGGTGAATCCGATCTCTTTGAGACTCGACTAGAGACTCTAGCTTACGCGAGCTCTCATCCATCTTCATCTCCCGCCATTTTGTTCTCGAATCCAGCTCCCGCAATCGAGAAGAGATCATGCTCATTTGCATAAACTGCACCCTCGCCGTCAAACCCTCTCGCTGCCTGACTAGCTCAAGAGCTTTTGTCCGCACTGGTAGCCACGCCATGGCTACCGTTGTGCGGCCGTTCCAACTCCGAGGCAAGAGTGTCCATCTCTTACCCTCGTCGCCAATGCTCGCTTTGGCTTCCGTCTCATCAACGATATCGAGTAGACGTTTCTCAAGGTTCAATAGATCATCCATGACGAAATTATACATCTGATATTCGGGCTGATATGCATGGAAACTCTCATGCTGGGCATTAATGGCATTCACGAGATCCGCCAACCATGTGGACTCGGTCTTGTACCACGACAAGGATGTTTTAACGCGAAAATACTCGTCATCACTATTTCGTAAATATGTGAGACGAGCATAAAAGGCTGCGGCAATGGCAACGACAAAAGTCAAGATACCTGCAGCATTGGCGCTTATTGAGAGCGGCGAGTCTCGCTGGCCACCACCAGCATCCATTGAGTTCTAATGGATCGGGCGGGAAAGCTTTGGGTGAGGTTTGGCAGTAATCATAAACAGGACCGTTTTAGAAGGGACATATTGAGGACCAACTTCTGATGCAAACTGATACCAAACTCTGATAAGCTTGAGCTGAACTGGTTGAGACTCTAGTATAGAGTAGCCATACACGTGACATATCACATGACGTTCATCTACCATAGCTATTGCGAGGCACAATGTTTGAAGCTTGAATGGATATATGTATTCTAATTTCAATAGAAATAAAGTGATTAAACGTGAATTATAAACTGCCCCTCTTCTGACTTCGTAACATGTTTAACTTCGTGTGTCATGCTAAGTAATGCACGATGCTCATTATCACTTCCCTCGACAATCCGTAAAATCATACTGGATATCATCATCTATGTTTGTAATGCAAACAAATTCGCTTCGCCAAATATCCATCCCTTACTTTGCAGTCCTCCCCCTGCCAGGCCGTGTCGAATCGGCAAATGTGATACCTCGCCTGTTGGGTGGCACCCTCTCACCACCCTCGTCATCGCTGTCATCACCGTCATTGCCAACACCTAAAGCAGCTTCTCTCCTTCTCCTCTCAGCTGGTGTCTCGCCTGTTTCCTCCATATGCTGCTCATCCTCCTGATCTTGGAGGACTGCCAAGCGACGCTTTCGCTCAACAGCTGTCTCTCCCGTTTGTTCGGAGGGTCTAGCTGGGCTTGTTAGACCTGGGCGACGAGCGGGGGCTGCAGAGGGGCCGGCAGGTTGCTTGTCCTTTCCGATCGCGTGGTGTTCTGCAGCCTTGGCGGCCTTGACGGCTGTCTCGGGTGGTAGATCCTGCTTGGCAACCTTCTTGATAGCTTGCGAGGCGTTTGATTGCTCTACAACCTCCTTTCTTGTTCGCGAATCCAGCTTCTGCACTTCACGAATGAAGTCCTCCTTAGTCATACGCTGACCGACACCACCAATCGTGAAGCGAATAGCCTTGTCGTCGGCAGCTTGGTTCTCTGCGACAGACTTCTTTCTGCTCTGTTCATTTGCATTGTTGGTGTTGTTGTTGTTACCGCCTCCGAATACACCTCCAAACTTGGCCCATCCGGGCGTGCTGGGGCCAGCTTCAGAGTTCTCACCCTTAGTTGTGGGCAGTTCATAGGTCTTAACAACTTCACCGTCCTCATCTTCGACAATAATCTGTGGTTCGTTAGTTCTATGTTCTGTTGGCAAACTCAGGACTAAACATACCGTGTTTCCGAATTGGTAGGCTCTGGCGGGTTCATGTCGTCGGTCAGTACCCTTATCCTTACGCTTCTCCATCTCAAAGTTGTAGACATCTCCCACCCTCTTCTTGAAGCCAGACATGGTCCACAACTTGTCGTGTGCTGGTTTGACAGCTGTGATAGGTACGTGGTTCTCGTCCTCTCTATGAGAATCGGGTGCGGGCTCAACATCAAGTACATCTCCTTCCTTGTTCTCGAATATTAGCTCGTGGCCTTCTTCGTAAATGTTCACAGGCTTTGGCGGTGTCTTCTGGCCACTGCTGCCTGGAGAGCTTTCTCCTGCCTTCTCAATTCTGTCAGGATCCTTCTCCTTAGAGCTATCGTCGGCGGCCAGAGTTGATTCGGTGTTGTCTTGCGAAGGCGACTCCTCGTGCTCATATTGCTCAGTAGGAGACATGGGAGCCGATCCTTGCCGTTGGGGAAAGATTGCGGATTGGGTAATGGGACCTCCAGGGCCAAGGTTCTCGTCCCAGTTCTTGTTCTTGCGCTTTCTTGACACAACGGAGGACGACCGGCTTTCGCCGTTGTTATCTCGTTGTCTGCGCAACAAATGACTGTAGGGGCTATTGGCAGGAACCGTGGCATCAGGAGGAATCTGTGGTCCCTTCTCTTCGTCAATGGAAGCTTCCGACATGGATCTCGCCTGGGATCTAGATTGGGATGAAATTCGGGGTAGTCGGT
This sequence comes from Fusarium torulosum, assembly GCA_900312805.1. Taxonomy (NCBI): domain Eukaryota; kingdom Fungi; phylum Ascomycota; class Sordariomycetes; order Hypocreales; family Nectriaceae; genus Fusarium; species Fusarium torulosum. The sequence goes on from ONZP01000122.1 coordinate 11,481, forward strand.
TCATCCAGGATGGGCCATCTTCGGGGGCGGCTGTGTATGACATGGTTAAACTCAAGGTGTTGATGCGCTTTCCGAGGGTAAATACGGCAATGGAAGATCCATGGACGAGAATCGAGGTGACAACCAGAAAGCTAACTATAGGCCACACGAGGTATATGAGCTCATAATGATCAACATCTTTAGATGGCATCTGTGCTAGGGGCACTGGTTCGCCATGCTCGAGTTCAGCACGTGCCAGAATGGCCACGAAAATGGCGCCTACACCTATGGGTCCGAAATGGCCAGCGAACAAAGCCTCGCGCCATGTTTTGACGTCCGGTATAAGCGGTTTCAGGGCCAGCATGACAGGAATACGGCGGAAGAGGAGGACAAAAACGGCTATGACCACAAGTCTCCAAGCCTTCATGCCAAAGACATCGTTGTTGAATTGCTCCCATGGGATGATTGTTCCAAAGTAGACGAAATAAGTCAAGTTAAGCAAAAGATCGATAACGTTGGAAACGTGAGACTCTTCGGTCTTTTCGCCAAACCAACCATCGTTGGAGAAACCTACTCCGGCAGCGAAACCGACGAGCAGGTCGTCCAGGCCAAGGATACTACCAGAGCCAGCGCACCAGAGCGCAACAACGAAGTAGAAGACGAGAAAACTCTCTCGATCAATAAGGTCACGCTTTTCGGCGAACTTGATACCATGGCGGGCAATGTAGCCAATGACGAAGCCATAAATAGCACCAAAGACACACTCGTAAAGGAGGACATATACAACGAAGTGGAAGCTCACATCCTGGACATCTCGCTTGTACTGAATCAGATATAAAGACAGATAGATGAAGGGGAACGCCATGCCATCGTTACATCCAGATTCGGCAGACAATAAATCTCGAAGATGTTTAGGAACTCGCTTTGCAAACTTTCCCTTTCCGACAACGGAGGACGCCAAGACAGGATCAGTAGCAGTAACACAGGCAGCCACAACAAGACTGTCAAGCCAGTCCAACGCCGGGATCATCCAGAAAATGAACAGACTTGTGATGAGCCAGCCAAAGGTCATGACTGGGACCAGGAGAAAGATAACAGACTTCCAATGGCGCTCCATGTAGAACTTGGGCAATTCGACACCAACGGCGAAACATTGTACAACAAGAACGATTCTGGAGAATTCGACGGTGACGATATCGGTCGAGCCCCATGATTGAGGATCGATCAAGTTGGCGGCATGGGGTCCAAATATGACACCGCACAGGGTAGCAACAGTGGCTTCACCAATGTACATGCGCTCCTTGATAACAGAGGAGCAGAGCATGAAGATGGAAGTGAAGCCGCCGAGGATGATGTACACCAAATGCGGCTTAGTGATGTCGAGGTGACTCCAGGCCATTTTGAATGGTGGGATAAGTATATAGTAACTTGTGTCGTTCGGTTGGCCTAATCGGCTCTCGAATGCGCAGGTGTGGTGTCGCGATGTCGGAAGCAATCACTGCAACGTTTGTCGCAATGGGCGAAAGTCGGCGGCGGCGCCGCGATCAATTGTTGTTGGCAACTCGTCTCGAAGAGAAGCGCAACAGGCACAAAGTCGATTAGATAAAAGAGCGACGAAATATGGAAGACAAGAGGCCGTCGATTGCGAGATTGTGGCCTAGTCCGATTGTTGTTGGAAGAAGAGGAAAAAAGAATTCTCAACAAAGTCAATCAATAGTCGATGGATAAGAGCGACTGGTTTGATCCCCGTCAATCGGCCGTCGAAAAATGGCACAGGCCTTGAACAGTGTCGTCACAGGGCAACAGGGCCAGCAAAAACCAGGATAGTGCGCCACGCAGCCACCGAAGTCTTGGCGGGGGGTGATACTGATATGAGAAGTTGGGCAATTCCAACGGTCAAAGGATGTCGCCTGAAGAAGAACAATTGTGAAGAATGACGATAAGAAAACGAAAGAAAACTTATTAAGGTTGATTTAACCTCATCGGCTGGAGATTTGTGTCTCCGGAGGGGGCGTCTTGTAGCGCAAAAGTTGAAGGTCACCATCCACATCCCATGCTCCATCTCACCACACAAGGAGCACAACCGTGAGATCAAGGTCAAGGACAGGGTGTGAACAGGGGCCCCCAGGTAGTTCAAGTACCGCCAAGAGCCTCTCAGTGGGGGCTCCACGGGGCCAGTTGATGCGCCGTTTGCTTTTATCCAGAAACTTCACGACACCCAAGCCGGGCGAATCGGCAAAGTACCAAGACTTTCAAGTATCTAGACTTTGTTCTTTAAAGATTTGTCTATATTATGCCTTATATTGACATGATATATATGTTTTCCTAAAGATTCAATAATAGTACTCTCACGACAACGGTTCATACGAGGTCTGTCCTCCTATCTCGCCTCGTCCTACTCGTCAGCTTGTCTTCCATTACATGCTCCTCCCTTGTTGAACGCCCAGACCTTATTTCCAATGCCAGCATATTTGGTTCCACTTCCCGCCTCAAAATATCGACCTCCCACGCATATACATAAGCCTTTGTCCAATATCGAATTCCAATAAAAAACGAGATTAGGAACCCAACGGCGCCTAACCACTAGTGAAGGAGGCGCACGATATCTCCAGACCATTATGCTGCTATCTGTTCATCGCCATAATATAGAATGCTCTGGTAAAAGGTGCGTTCGTAGACCCCTGTACTTCTATCCAGAAATGGAACCTTGTCTCCTTCGGTCGCCAATACGAATCAACATTTTCACTCCGGAGTAAACAAGAATTGCGGGCAACCGATTGACTACCTGAAGATGCTCCAGCCAATGCCAGTATTTCTTGGCACTATCTCGTTCCCTCAATGACGACTTTGCACCGCCAATCTCGGCTTTATTATTCTTTCATCGCGAGTCATTCTTTTTACTTCTCTCAAGGTAGACTGATCCTCAACGTCGATATTGCACGTTAATGTCCAACTGCATCATCGCGACGGGCTTGTCTTGCCACCCCCACTAAGACGAGGACGAAAACGTTGTTGTTTGTGCTCCGTACTCACTGAGAAATCTGAGCGTCCAATGCCTGCACATCTAGTGTCTCCCCGGCTCTTGTTTCCTCTCTTAATTTGTGCACCCGTTCCACTAAAAACGCCCGTCGCCCTGTTGAGGTTCTCTTGTTTTTCGCACCCGGTTTGAGGGTCTGTCAAATCAAGGTTATTTGTTACCGCCACAACGGCCAAAACCTTAGACAACCTTAATTGTTGCCCTGTCCTGTCCTGTACGGCTGAGAGATCGATATGGTTATGCTTATTCATAGTCATGTAAAATACCTGAGCTGCTAAGGGTGGATGTACGGGACACTGGAAACGTCCAGCGAGGTCTCTGATGGCCCAGACCGAGTTCTGGCCTTTGTTCCAGGCTTTACAACAACCTTCAAAGACCTTGTCTCCAAGCTTAAAACCCAACCCATTCAATAATTACCTCGTCCAAACTGACGTCAGTAAGAATGACAGGCAGCGCACTACCCTTCATCCAGCAAAGCTCCGGACTCTTTTCCCCATGGTTTGGGTCCTCCCCGAACCCACAAGCATTGAACGGAACATCAAATACACCGCTCATTCTGCAAAGAGATTTGCAGTTTGTCCGTGCTGCGCGATGAAGGCATCACGTCCCACCCGCGTCCTCTTAGACGTTGCGAAAAGCAAAACACCTCTTCCACAACGTCAATTGACGTTGCATTTTTGAAGTCTTGGATATCTCTTGGAGATCTGGAAAGACCCTGGATTCTGGTGTAGCCAAGATGCCCAGAGATGCACCCCAGGCTCGTCTGGTACTGGGCGCCAAGGGCCAAGCTCTCACATCGAGCCGCCAAGAGACAAAACCGCACAAGGTGGTGCAAATGCCCAAAAGCATGATTTGACTATAGCTTCAAGTGTCCGCTGTGTAATTGAGAGCGCACTTAAATTGTCATGTCTTTTGTGTACACAACGAGTAAAAGGTCCTGAGTTATGCCATGGTGCGTGCCAAGCCGTTGATTACACATGACTCCTTGATGAGATACTAAGGAAGTATCTGGACGGTGCTTGTTGCAAACTGACTTTATGAATAACAATGATGTTTAATGTGATATCCTCTTCAACCCAAGATCATCGAAATCTGGTAAGAAAAACAATACAACTATTTGTTGTCTTCGACACAGAATGCCTTATACAGTCATTTTTTTCAGTTTGAAGTTCACAGCCAAGATGCAAGTCAAAAGTTTGACGGGTATTGTTTATTCTGTAGCTACCTAATTTTGTAACTCGATGTGAGTGTTTCTCACTGCTAAAAAGATATATCCTATGATGCCTATGTAGCGATCACTCTACCATTTCCTTTGGCCAAAGGTACAAAACTCCTAAATTCCTCGTTGGGGAAATGAATTGCTAATCAAGACACTCTAGTTAACAGCCATGTACATGACTGCGGACACGAAAAAAGAGGCACACATGAAGCGGAGACTTGGGGCTTGAACAGCACCAGCAGCTTCTGCTGGTGTAGGTGTTGGTGCCGCGGTTGTCGCCTGTGCTGTGTGGCTAGCTGAAGCGGCCTTGGTCACCGAGGTCACCAACTGGTTAGGGATGGGCAGAGAGCCGGTGGGCTGCTCTGTGTCGATTGCGAGGACGGTGCTCTTGGTTGCAAGGTCTTCGTCCACAGAAGACATTGGTGGTCCGTTCAAACTACCATTTGATGTGTCCTCGATAGAAGAATGGCCAGTCTCGATCAGAACATTCTTCATGACCTTGGTAGCAGAAGCAGAAGCTGTTGTGGTAGATGCTGCCTGAGTTTCGGGCTCAGGTTGTGGTTCAGGTTGTTGAGTCTGGGGCTCGTCGACATCTCGGCAGAGAACAGCAACAAGGTTGCCCTTCTGGCCACGGCTCAGAAGGGATTCTGAGCTGGTTGAGACTTCGCCACATGATGCTTGGATGAAGCCTTGGGCTTGTTGAACTGAGTCCTTGCAGGCAGCACTACATGCCTTGCCACCAGTGAAATCACTAGGTGTGCATTGAGATAGTGGTGTGTCGTATGCTTGAACGCAGTTTGATGGGAAGGACTTGTCACTGATTGACTCAAAGTCTGATAGCTTGAGAGATCCAGCTGAAGCAGTGCTGGCCATCAAGAGGAAAGACAGCTGAAGCCATCGTCTTGTAGATTGTCCAGTCATTGTGAGTTTTGTGGGGAGAGTATGAGGGTATGATGATAATGGGTAAAAGATGGGAGATACCAAAATAGAAAAGTTTCGAAGGTGAAGTTATCGAGTGACAAGCTCAATTATATGATTGAGTGAGTGTGGCTTGGCTCAGACAACCAGCATTAATTCCTTCAATCAATAATAAACTGGCAACTCGATTGAAACACGCTAGGATGCTGACAACCAGGCTGACGGGACCAACAGACTAAAGGATCTGGTTTCGAACGTAAGGCGACAACTGGTCGTTGGTGGATGGCTTAATGCGTTGTGTATCAGTGAAACTACCCTTGGGTAAATCGTTTCACTCAAAAGTTTTCGAGTTTGAATGTCGAATAAACAAGATGGTCGGGGGTTATCAAGTAGATTAGATGTTTGTATGTTCCCTGGCGGATATCCAATCCTGAATGGAAGGAATTTGATCGGCGTTTCGTGTTCGAAGTGTTTGCAGGAACGGGAAATGAGGGTGTCGTATGTGATGCAGAATGTTCCTTTGATGATAGATACACGTCGAATGAATTAAAAAGAAATGCGAAATATGACAGCGATGGTGGATGATGCTTGAACAAGTAAAAGTAATGGAAGACAGCAAAGGTATGTATTTGTGTTGGATGTCGAGTGTAAGACGAGGGAGCACAGCTTTCCTCTTGCGAAATGGTTTCACAACTGAAACGAGTGATGCGAGATGTTTGCTTTCTCTTTTGAGAGAAGGGAATGAAGAACTGGAGATGAGAAAAAACCGAAGATTAAATGATGGGGGATGCACAAAGTCTTAAACTCGCGTGGGACTGATGAAAGAAATATGGATAGTGGAGGAGGGATACGATATGGGGGAAAAGGGCTGTGAGGAAAGGATGGACAGACAATAGACGATCAGGGATGCTTTTTGGACGGGGAATAGTTTACAGAAAGGGATATTTAATGCACATCACAGGCCCATCACAATTCGAGGGCCCTGACAATGTCGTGAGAAGAGCCAAGACTCGGTTTGTCAATTGGTGGGCTCCGCACTGATCATCAGGGGTAGGGAGGGTCTAAGAGGGTGCTGAATATTGAGTTTGACGTCACACGGTTCCCTTGGGATTGGCTTCAGTCTTTGAGATCCGTGTGTTTGGTGTTGTTGCTGTGTTTGCTCTTGAAACGAGAGCCACGACGTCTGTGATCTGTCTCTAGAAAGCACAACATGAGCTCTTGTGCTCTGCCAACAACATGTTTGCCCCTCGTATTCTTCCCCCCTCCCGCATCTAAACCCGAGCCAGATTGGAAAAGAAAAAGCACAATAGCAAAAAGGTTCACATCAGACTGTGTTTCAGACCCGTTTGTTTCGGTTTCATTCTACCCATTGACTACTGCCGCACGAGCAAATCAGAGCGTCCAAGCGGGGGACGCCAAGACAAAGGAAAACCGTTTGCGAGTCAGAAATGTTCCAAATGGGCTTCTAGGGAAAAGCCTTGACTACTACCTAGGCATTGACTTATTCGAGCTCGATTATGCTTATCAAAATACTTATGTCTGGTTGTTGCGAAATATGCCATGACGACGATGATGATGATGATGCGTTGGGTTTCACCCTTTCATCCCAAGACCCCTAGAAAGAACCCTTGTTTGTCTTCCTTGCAGTAAGATTTGCCCCCAATAATTGTCCATCCTTTGGCGGATCGAAATGTGGGAAAATGCCGTTGAAAGGCAACACAGGGGGCAGGAATGTGGCGCGATAAAACTTCCGACCGAGTCACTGGACTAGAAAACTGTTAAAAGAAACTAAACTGACGGCGACGCACGCAACACACGACTTTATGCGCATGATTGGATACTCAACAATTAATAGCTTCCGCTTAGAGACACCCTTCACGACCCAAAGCGGGTTTGCTTTTTTGTTTCCCAAAGCTCCTTGAAGCTTTCGGAAACGTTTCGGCAGTCAAACGGAACTCGCGATGATCAACGATTTCGATCGACTCTGTCTAACCCTTTTTGCTCAGGGATCGACACGACTATTCCGCCCAGGGCACGACCCTCTTGTTTGAAGTCGCCCGTTTGAGTAACGGCTCGACACAGCAGGCAACTGTCCCTTGTATTATGCCTCGGTTAGCAGACAAGTCAAAGGGAAATCCATCCTTTTGACGTCTCCCAAGAGAAGGGTTGGTTTTTCAGCTGATAGTCTGACGCAACGTGCTCCTTTCCTTTGAAGACAATTGGTACGAGAGGATGAGAAGTCGTTGTACAGTTGCGTCCAAATGAATTAGTTCCAGGGGCTGTTTTGTTTGCTGCCGCTAAGACACAAGTTTCCAGTTACGGGTGACACGACGGCGTCACAATCGCAAGCCAATGGGGATACCATCTGCCATTGTCTCTTGGTGCGCCGTTGAAGGTCTAGAACCGATTGTTCGTCTAGACTCCAAGCTTCCTCTATTGTAGACTGGTCTAGGGCAAAGGTCATTGTGTTGGCGCATTTAGTCCTGCCACTTGCTCCTCATAAGAACGCCTTGTTCTTTAGAGATCTCTACTAGGGAGTAGACCAGCGCACATTGCTGCTGGGTCAATTGAGGTTGGCATTTGCCGAGAAACCGATGCTTGGAACGACACCACCGAAGCTGGGGAGCCAACATCAGGGTCACCCAGGGACGCGTTGTATTGCAAGGTGCCCCTGGGTATCAATGACGAAGTTGTTCCTTTGCGGAGTATTGTCATGTAACCGAATACTTCCTAATCGTCATTTTATACAACATCCTGTCAGCTCTATTGGCGGCATCTGTCAGGTCGGCACGGAACTGGAGTCCAATTTCGCGACGCCAAGATCGTCGCTACAATCGTCTTAACAGGACTCAGATATCGTCCCTCAAGTGCCACTTCCCCCCTCTTTGGTCCAGGCTGCTGGGTCAATGAAGATGGGAGGAATTTGACATTCCCGGAGGCCTTTGCTTACATGTTTTGGCTGAGCAGTATTCACTTCAATTGGGAGGAAGTAAGAAATGCTTATCGAGGCGCTCTTTTTACTCTGTACATCTTGTTGGAATACCGTCGGCTGGACAACCCTCAAGGCCTGGGCCAGTCACCAGAACTACTACTGTACTTACTACAATATCATCTCTGCTCAACATGTAAAAGGCATTCGTAACATGGTATTTACTTATAGAGCAGCGGCGTTTTTGCTGTTGTGCGGCATCATTCTTGATTTCATAGAATTGTTTTCTGGGAAATAGCTTCAACTGTTTTACAACGGCACCGTTCCATTTGGATCTCGACTGCAAGTACTTGACATCCTTAAAGTTTATCCGGTATGCATTTTTACATGCATTTATACAGATACTATCTCTTTTTCTTCACACAAATGTACATACGCTGTGTTCGTAGCGCTTGTAGGGACTGTCGGTTACCGCAAACGTACTAAATCATCAACGAGTCAATGCAGTGACATGACAATCCCAGAACGGACGTCCCGGCACGCAATTGTGGATGCAATGACACAATGTTATCATTATAATAGGCACAAGTCTTTTCCACGCTTCGAAGTTTTCTTCTTCATTATTTCCTCTTCTGACCTCTCATGGAGGAGAGGCGTATGTCACAACAACACCTCATTCTCAAGACATGTCATAACAATGTTTTTTTTTATCCTACCCTGGAACTTGGTTGAAAAGATTTTACCACCAGACACTGTACTTATACTACTATTACCTGACGTAATTTCATGAAACAGGATCGATAGCTCAGTGGTAGAGCGAGGGATTGCAGATCCCTAGGCCGCGTGTTCGAACCACGCTCGGTCCTCTCTTTTGCCAACCGCCGACCCCACGATATAGGTGTCGTGTCCTCTTTTTGTGCCTCAACGCCACGTCTGCATCTAAGACATATGCACAAACAACATCTCTGCAGACACAAACAAATCAAGGATCGATAGCTCAGCGGTAGAGCGAGGGATTGCAGATCCCTAGGCCGCGTGTTCGATCCACGCTCGGTCCTAACCTTTTGATGTTTTAACAGATTCCCGTATTTTTATCTTCTCGACATGGCAGTTTTTTTGTTTGGTTTAGGGATTTGTGATTAACAAGATGGATCAGAATTGTATTCGGCCTTTGGCTTGCTTCTGCCCAGCTATCACCTGGGAAGTAAGCTTATAGTGCTGATGCCATACATCGAAATCAAGACGATCTCTTTTGATACATGCTTGTCCACAACTAGATTATTGCAATTATACTAAAGACTATGTCTATTGTATCCCGCTAAAGTAGCTGTATAGCAGGGCCTCTGTCGAGTTCTCCTAGGTGTTTCAGCAAAATCATAGGAAGGCTCCTGGAGCGGTATATGTGTCTCACATGGAAGCGTCATCACTTATAAGCCGCCAACCACGTTACTTGGCACTTCAAGAGCTAACGTAGAGTCGTATAAGATTTAGACACATCATTAAAAAGCGACCTGTGTCAACAACTATCAATAAATTCTATGTAGAGTCTACATCCCTAAGCATAAGTCATACTGTCGTTTATAGAATGTTCATCAAGTCGCTTGCAACCTGACTGACATTGGAACCAAACTCTGTCGGAGGAGCCTGCCATAAATGTTAGCTTGGATTTGCCTTATCGAAATACATATGTAGGGAATCAGTACCTGTAGATAAAGAATACCATCCTCGATGACAGTCTCGTTGTAAGACCTCTTTGTCTGGTCCACAATACGGAAGTGCACAGCACGCTTCTCCATTGCCTCCAAAAGAGCCTCCTGAAGCATATCATCTTCACCGAATTTATCATACTGCAGCTGAGAGACTAGACCTTCAAAGTAGAGAAAGTGAAAATTTCCAAAGTTGTCTTCCCAGTTGCTGTCAGTACTGGCCTTACTCTTGAGCTTTTCAAAATTGGCCTCGAAGTTGGGGACGATGCTGATATCCTGGCCGAGAATCTTGTTCAACTTCTCCTGGACGTCCTTCATGTTCGGCTCATATTCGTTTCTGATTGAGGCTCTCGCCGTGTAGCTCATGGACCGCACGGTTGAAGGGGCCTCGTTCAGAGCCTTGGTGAGGTTGTTGGAATCAAGAGCAGAGCTGGTGTTGGTTCCGAGTTCCCCTTCTTTGAACAGGATGACAAGCTCGCCCTGGGAGGAGACCTTTACTCCACAGTAGGAGATCGTGTTTGTCTCATCAACATCAATGGTTAGAACGTGTGCGGAGCAGATTTCGTTGATTTCATCCTTGACTCCATCTCCGTTACGATCAATGAAATATTTCAGTTGATACTCAGCACCTTCAACATAACTAATCAGAACAAGTCTTAGTTAGTCATTTACAAATAATGAGATTTCAACCGAGTGAAGAATAACTTCGACAAGTTATCGACACGGGAAAGTATGAGGAAACGAACCCAACAATCAGATCGCCAAGAGACGTTGAGCCCCAGGTACCCTCTTCGGCGTAGGCGTAAAGAGCGGAGGGATCAACCTTGATAGTCCAAGGCTGGCCCAGTATTTCAGACAACCTGTTTTCGATGTCTTGCTTTGGGGTTTCCCAGCTATCGCGCACTGCACGAGGATGTGTATTAGTGACCGTGTTCGTACTGGGGAAGAAGGTTGAACGTACGGTTTTTGCGGACAACGAGGGGAAGCTTCGCGATAGGATCACGTCGGACCATGGTGTAAAAGAGGAGTATATGGTTCGAAGGGGTTGGAAAACGATATAGAAGTTCACTGCAATGTATACTATCCGCAGATATCCATCATGGGGTCAGCTGGCTTTTATGCCTGTTTCTAACATTTGAACCCCTGAAAAGCCACAGCTCAGCTCATGAATCTCAACAGGCACCAGAGTGACCAGACCACCGGACTGGCGTTCTCTAGGCCCAATCCAGGCTATCTAAGGCTGCAAAGCTGTTTGACCCCATCTGAGTCCAGTCTGTGACCAGTAACACGCCCTAGACCGACTACGACCCAAGGGTCTGAAAAGGCAACTTCCGCTATTTTCGACAATATACAACCCACAGCGGAATAGGTATCACAAGACAATTCGCTTTCTCTCTTCTCATCGCATATTCCTATCGTTGATTGCCATTATTGGCCCAATTGCTACAGCGTGGACCTGGCGCATTGGGCTTGCCCTTTCAGAACCTGGGCTGTAGGCAAACAAGCATTGTATCAAGTTCACCAAGCTACCACAGCCACTTGGCGCTAAAATGACCATCCCCCAAGTCAACAACCGCCCAGGTTAACACAATGTCTGTAGTTGCAATGGCCTTATTGGAAGGAGAAACATAGGAATGTTGAGAAGAAATTGGTGGTTGTTTTAGTTAGTCTGCCTTGTCAACGCCAAAGCGCCCAGCTGAAAACATAGCGCTTCTTAGCGTATGATACCCTGACTTGCGTAAAGCTGCATGCTTTTTGGTAATAGAAAAGCAACCTGGGTCCTGGAGGCTGAAACTACATCGTCAGGGTTCACTTAGCCGAGGCGGAATTAGCATACAAATAGGCTCATCGGGGTACTGGCTATCTCTCATCGGTTTATCGATTTATCGACACCAGCACAACGGATCATCTTCCGTATACACTTCCATCATCTGCATTATGTCTCTGTAAGTTAACACCTAGTCCCTGTAACTCACAATCATAACATTGCTAACTGTGATAACAGTCCCCTGAAGGCCAAGGTCTCTATCCGTGATAATTGGGCAAACCCCGATAGCCCTGCTCAGAAGTCCATCGCAAAGCTCCATGATGTGCTTGGTCTCGACGTTCACTGCGAGCCGCAATGGCAGATCCTTGTGGCTGAACTAGAGAATGTCTGGGAAGACAAGAGTCAACTGGTCGCCTCAGTGGCACTGTTTGTGCAGACTTGGGTTGAGACTTTTACAGAGATTGCAGAGAACGAGGATCAAGAAGTTTGGACGGATAAACTTCTCAGCAAGGTCGAGGGACTAACCACGAGGTTGAACCTAACAGTTGACGTATGTGTTAACATTTTATCGAGCTCGGTGCCTTGCTAACTACTATACTCTAGGTATCAGAGACTGAACGTCCTTCTACCAAGTGGTCTGACGCAAAGCTAGGCTTTGTGATTAATGTTCCAAAGCTACTGATCTATCAGCCAGCACAGTTTGGCGGCCTCTTCAAGGAACAGCTCCTGGAAGCTTTTGATAAAAAGGAACCGCCCAAGTCGTTGCCTATCCACTCCACTACTGGTGATGAATGGGCCGATGTGGGAGTTGACGAGTCAGAAGAACAGACAGCCAAGACATCAATGACAGGCAACAAAACACCAGTCATGAACTATCTTCCAGATCCAAATACTATGCCGAAGCCTGGATCCCTACTCCAAAACGCACCATACCACCTCTTCGTGCGTGCTTCCGGCAGCAACAATATTGAAATTGAATGTAGCCACAGCCAGACCCTGGAGGTCCTAGCAGAATACTTGAAACGGTGGACAAGAATCAATCCGAATCGTACGGACAAGGTGAGTGCGAAAGGCAGCTCGGGTTTAGGAGTTGAACTCTTCTAACAGGTTATAGCCTCCTGCTGTGGAGATAAGACTCAACCATGCTACTAGTGGCTTTGGACTCGAAAACGACAGGCTCACATTGATCTGCGAGAATCGATATGGAAGTCCCTTCACTATTTCTGCTACTATGATTTTGAATCTAGTTGAAGGAGTTTTCGGTTATGAGCGGGTATATGGTGATTCGTCCTCGTGGCATTACCGAAGGGATACGCCGTTCAAGAAGCGGTAGATCAATTGTGTATTAATGATTCAATGCTTTAATACTTAGTACGACTTTTCTCTTGATAAAATACCAAAAGAAATAAAGACAAAAAAACATACAACACCGAGGATTCGCTGGTCGTCAC